>JAOWBU010000567.1:0-25000 GCA_026212405.1 Petrea volubilis
CTTTCTCTCTCCCTCTCTCTCCCCCATACAGAAATACAAATTCACCTAGTGCCTTAGTGCAGTTGAAACAAGGTGCAATGTCGTAGAGAAACTTAAGCCCCACAACTTGCGCAAACTAGTACTAATTATATGATAAGTGTATTAAACTTCCAATTCGATTGAATTATATTTTAGAAAGAATGACTAATCACGATTATATGAACTAAAATTTTCAATGTAATTTATGTATTTCTAAATAAACTTGGTTCAACAAAACCTTTTTTGATCATTGTTTCTTTTTTCTTCCGGCCAGCTGCTCCATATACGAAAACCCTTAGTAGCAATATCAATTTCATTGAGTTGCACGTCTACTTGATGAATAGTTTCGAAGGGTTCAACTAGGAGCTGATCTTTATGTGCAGGAGAATATACACAAGACTCTTTCTTGCCGAAGATTCAACTTTCACTAGCTGTTAAGTACACTGGTTTTAGGCTTACATTGTTAGATAAGTGCTATCTAGCTAATTCAATTCCTTCGTGATAGTCAGATTCCGATACCAGCGAGTACTCAGGCTCACCGGCAAAGAGAAGAAAGAGAAGAGGCGGCGGCGGTGGGGAAGGGACGAGCGGCGGCGGCGCAACGTCGTTAGAAGAAGTAGGGTCAGCAATATCAAGGAGTGCTTCAATAATAGCGGAAGCGATACAGTCATGTGAGGACAGAGAAGAGAGAAGGCACAGAGAGCTAGTGGGTGTGCATGAGAGGAGACTGCAAATTGAAGAGTCAAAAGCTGAGATCAATCGACAAGGCATTAATGGCCTCGTCGATGCCATTAACAAACTCGCCAATTCTATTCTTGCTTTCGCTGCCAACAATAACCAATCCTCCGCCAAATAGTACACCTACCTACCTCATTAATTTAATATCATATATATATATATATCCGTCATTATTTATCCATAGTATATATAGAGAGAGAGGGAGAGAGAGACATTAGTATCCGATTGATTGTACAGACCTGATGATCATGATCATTTATCCATTGGCGGTCATCTGGTTTATTAGTTTCTTTATTTCAACCTCCGCTGATTATGTTAATCGAAAGTTTCAATATTTGGCTATCGTATTCATGGACTGATGGTGTTCTAGCTACCATTATTATATGTGCACTACTACTGTCAATAATATTAATCACGTAGCGAGTGAAAAACAATGATACAATGAGCATATGATATAATGATTTTGCCTTAAGGACTATTGTCATTTTTATCCGTTATATTTGGAGGTGTATATTTTTTATTTGTTAAATATTACTTTGCAATTTTGATTCTTATATGTTTTGAAAATATTGCAATTTTAGTCCGATTTTTTCGAAATTCGTTCGAACTCGCTGATATGGTGTCACAATTTTGTGCGCCACGTCAGCGAATTCAGACTGGATTCCGATTAAATCGGATTGAAATTGCAATATTTTTAAGCATATAAGATTAACAGGCAAAAAACATACATCCCCAAATATACCGAACGAAAATGAAAATGATCCCTTTCGCTTTATAACACACAAATTACGGTATGCATTTTTTCCATGCGACAGTTTCGATATAATTAGTGCACGTTATTTAATCTTACTAGTTAGTTTTTATCCTTCAATTTGTTCTTTCCTTTTTCTTTTCGTCAATTAGTCTCAGAGCTGCAAAGTGACAAGAATATGTATGTGTTTGAATCCTAGATTGGTAGATCTGTATCATTGAATGTCATATACTTATATTAGAATTTAGACGTTAGAAATGGGGAACGTCTATTTATCTTACCAAATGAGTTAGCCATACAAGTGACACATTAAGAAGCCGCATGACTAAACCAGTATCGTATTTAGTATTTGCACTGAGTGGCAATAGCTATACGGTCTTTCAAATAGACTCATATCGTTCAATGACGCATGCATGTGAGTAGATATTCTAATCTTACTAGGTAGCTAATTTCAGCTATTTCCCCTTTTGAGGTTTTTGGTCACTTCGGGGCTAGCTAGGTCGAGATATTTACTTTGAAACCCTAAATTAGTAAGATTATTGTATGTCTTATTTATTAATGAGAGAGAGAGAGAGAGAGAGAGAGAGAGAGAGGTGTTTGTGTGGTGTTGATAAGTGAGATGTCTTCATATACTAAAAACTAAAGATAAGGTCACATGAGATCTTTTAATTCAAATCGTATTATATTTCTTATTTCAATATATGGATATACAATAAGTGTAAAGATTTCAAATCAATAGTATAGTTAAAAAAATAATTTGATACACATGGTATGAATGTGAATTATTAACTAATAGATAAAATACTATCATAAAATAGAGGATCCTATTTAAAAATAAGGGTATCAATTTTAAAAGCATGAAGAAATTAACCAGTCAGATTTCAGAACAATGATGCTTTGGCAAAAACATCTCCTCCATTAAGCCATGTGTGTTCAAATTAACAATATGCATACATACATATATATATATATATATATGGAAAAAAGACGTAATCGAATGGATTATTCGTATTCTTATTTATTGTCGGCTATACTCTTTAATTCAGAAGAATGTAACTTGATGAACGGAAATTGTAGCCCAGACCCGGCTCGGCCGAACCAGTGTTAATCATGTGGCGAGTGTTTTACACTTGCCCTATGAATAGTCGATAATTTAGGGAGAGTGACCAACCACTTAGAAAATGCAATACACTTGCCTTATGATTTATTAGGTTCAGCCAAATCAAGTCCGAGTTATAATTCTCCCTTGATGAAAAACAATCGCCCGGCTTATGGCTCATATGGGTTCTAACTTCTAAGTTCTAACTACTTCGCCCCAACGTTTATTTAAAACGGTACTTTGCAGCTTGTATTGCCAAATATACATAAAAAAAATATTACGTTTATGCTATTAGCTAAGATTTTTAATTTAGTAGTAAGTGCTTAATTGCAGTAGTTAGCGTAGGCCATGTATGGACAAACAAGTTATAAAACCACTGGGAAAGTAGATTGCAGAAGTATGAATGTATAAGCTGTGTGTAGAGACTGAGAGAGTTTAGTGCAGAGAGGCATCTGAGAGAAAAGGTGTGGTCAAAAGGGGGGAAACTGAGTCAAGGCCAATATTGCAGATGAGTGGGCATTTATGCGTTATTATTGGTGTCAGTCACTACCCTCACTACTGTTGTTGTTTACCAAGGAAGACCTCAGTCTGTGTGTGTGTGTGATGGGAAAGGGAAAGTGCAATAACCTTTATAGAGTCACACACACACACACACACACACCCCACTATATCAACACTATCTCTATTCTCAACACACACAGAAAAAGGTTTTGTATAGGGGTAAAATATTCATTATTACACAATATTTACAACAGTAGTTCAATGGTTATGATATGTATATTTTTTCTTGCATAACACATTTTAATCTTTGTACATTACTCAGTTTAATATGTGTGTGTAACAAAAAATAAATGTTACACATTTATGATGCTAATCTCTCTCTCTCTCTCTCTTTCCTCTGACAAAAGGACGTAATGGTTTCTTCAGCTTTTTGCCTTTTGATGCCACTTCGTGAGACCGACTGCCACTCCCACTAGTCTTCATTGGACCATGGCATCTTCCATGCGCATACACATCGCAAGGGAGAAAAATAGTAAAATGAAAATTTTGTAC
The DNA here is from genome assembly GCA_026212405.1 of Petrea volubilis. NCBI lineage: Eukaryota > Viridiplantae > Streptophyta > Magnoliopsida > Lamiales > Verbenaceae > Petrea > Petrea volubilis. The sequence continues at coordinate 3,660 of JAOWBU010000567.1, forward strand.
AAAGGAATCTAATGTATATGGGCTTTGTCGGCAATTCTAGTCCACACTAGGTTCGGTCGAATTATTATGTTAATTATGTGGTGACTGATTTATATTTATCATGTAATGGATATAAATTTTAGAAAGAATGATCAATCACATGATAAGTGTATTAATATTTGCTATACGTATGAATCATCGGCTCCAACTAAGTCAGATTTAGTTGGTGCTCATTGATACAACTAAGAAGTAACAGTATTAAGACAGGGAGCTCATTGCTACAACTAAGAAGTAACAGTATTAAGGCAGAGAGGGAAAGAGAGAAAGCTCTAGTACACTAAAATGTACTCGCATTAATAGGATCACTATGACACAAGTACTGTAATAACTGAGAAAATGTAAATTATTGGCAAGGGAGAAGTTTTAAATCTTAATGTGGGGATAGTAAATTTTAATTCCTGGAGTGATTTTGCCAAAAAAAATTATGAAAGATACTTTATTGTTTTGATGGGTTGGTGGAACTGCTACAGAAAAAGAAAAAAGAAAACATTTTTCATCTTTTCCAATTATAGTAACTTAAGTCTACATGCACTTAGACAATGTTTGGCTAAGTTCATAAAATTTTCAAAACATTTTTACCAGATGATAGACAGATTATAGGACTTCATAGAGTATTTGGCAAATAATTTAGGAAAGGAGCTTGCCTACAATCAAAAAAAAAAAAAGGGAATTGTCAAATTATTTTTAATATTTTAATAAGTTCTTTTGTTTTTCAACCAAACTACCATTTTACAAGTTATACCCATCTTATGTATTCAAAAACTTTAATTACTTCTTTTTAAAGTAAGATCCAATATCTTACAAGATACTGACTAAAAAATCTTACAACTTATGAGATGTTTGAAATAAGTTTAGTCGAACATCTTGTTAATACTATTGTCTAGGTCTTTATTATGGTTTCTGTTTTTCCTATTGGATCAGCTCCGATCGGGTGATAAAGCCCACATCTTGCCCATGTCAAAATGGCTTCGGCATTAGGCAATCTTGGCCCATTATCGGTCAATTTTGGTTTTGTTAATTCTTACAAATAGAAGCGGCACAAATGTTTATTTAATTATTTATTTGGTACATACAACCACACATATTTATAATTAAACCACTTCATTTTTATATTTTGAATCACGAATTCATAATTAACACCATTATCATTATTCATATGGCACGTATAATACAAGTGTTCTAGAATAAGGTAGCCAAGCAGTCCATTTCATCATTATTATAAGGATAAAAAGAGAAAAATGAAAATTCGAAAATAAGAGTCTTGGCTTCACAGATTTCTCTTTCTTGTTTGTCAACTCGTGCATTTGCGACCCCTTAACCAAAATTCTTTTCTTTTTGATAAAAAAGTATTGTTTTGTTTCAATTCAACTGGGAGTTTTCATCAAAATTTGAGCTACTCCATCAAATTCGTTCGTGGTGCCTGAATTTGATTAATGGCATCCAGTGGAAACAAGAACATCAACGCCAAGCTGGTTTGTTCTTTATCCGAGGATCTTATATTAATATTTTTTTTTGCAATTTTCCATCTGGGTCTTTTTTTAATTCCTGATTTCTGTTATGGGTCTGCTTGTTTCCTGCTGAATTGCCTTTTTTCCCCCTCCTGATTTCAATCATAAAGATCGTATCTTTATCGCCAAGAAGATTGTTTCAGAAGTAGGTTAGAGAAGATTTTGTCAATTTTTGGATTATATGATAATTAGCTTGCCGATTTGTGATTATTGATTTTACAATCTCTGGAATCTCTGGAAAAGCTGTGTCTATTGTTTGTTGGTCGGCGTAGCAGTTAGCTTGTTAGGATTATTTACCGAATAATTTCTGGGTTTGGTTTAGATTCGATGGAGAGAGTGATAGATGACAAGATTTTGTGTGGTTTGATCATTTGGCCTTTGTTAGTGGATCAATTTCTCGGTAGAATTTATTGAATTCATCTTCTGATTTTGAATTGCATTCATTACTTGTTATTTATTCGTTGAATTTAATGGGGCTGATTACTCTATAACCCAAACCATCATTCTCCCTGCTAGGTGAAACGTCTTGTAATCTATAGGATAACTAGTTTAGACCTGGGAAAGCTTTAAAGCTTACTTTTGAGTTATCAAAGAAAAGAATTGTCCACTCGCCGATGTTATGGATTAGTGGTGCTCTTACTATTAGAAAGATAGTTAAATGTTACCGAATCTCTCTTAACCAAAGATTGTCTTACTTCGTGGCCCGGCTCTGTGTGTAACAGTTTGCCTTACTTTGTTTTCTTTTTACACTTGATAAGAAATCTATTCGATTGTTTATTTAGCGCTTCATCTTCCCTTCCCTATTGCTAAGTTGGATGAGGTTTTCTTTGCTTTTAGGTTCTCCTTGGGGATGTTGGAGCTGGCAAATCTAGTTTAGTGTTGCGTTTTGTGAAAGGGCAATTCGTTGAATTTCAGGTTGGTATAAAATTAATGTCGTGGATTTGAGATTGAGACATATCTGACTGTTCTTGTGGGCTTTGGTGAATGATTGTACTCATATGATGTTGTAGGAGTCGACAATAGGGGCTGCCTTTTTCTCACAAACAGTTGCTGTGAATGAAGCAACTGTAAAGTTCGAAATATGGGATACGGCAGGTCAGGAGAGATACCACAGCTTAGCCCCAATGTATTATAGAGGAGCAGCTGCGGCCATTATTGTATATGATATCACCAATCAAGTAAGTGCCGACTGCTTAACAAATAACCATGCGGAGGTGTATGGCAGTATTTAATAGTAGTTTCTTAATGTGTAGGCCTCATTTGATCGAGCCAAAAAATGGGTTCAAGAGCTTCAAGCGCAGGGTAGATTTGTTTTTGTCTTCTCACGATGTGGATACTAATTTATCTTCTGCTTTATTTTTATATTTATTTTTAAAATTTTTGTTATTTTCTGGCATAAGGTAATCCAAATATGGTTACGGCACTTGCTGGAAATAAATCTGATTTGTTGGATGCAAGAGAGGTGGCAGCAGAGGCAAGTTTTTATCCCTTACCTCCTCGTTTTATGTCCTGGGTGAATCACGCTCTTGAACTATATGCAACTTTTATACTCTTCCAGTCTATGGGTTGGGAAATATATGATTTAAATTTTGAAGTAGTGCCACTTCTTTGTTCAATTGCTTAGCTTCTGCTTTGTGGGTTGAGATCATAGAAAGATTGATAGTAAGTTACTGCAATGTTAGAAGTACCCAGTGTGTGTGTGTGCATAGTATATTGCATGACCATTATGCTGATGGGAGATTGTGTAGGACATGTGGCATCATATCTTTTTCTTATAAGTTTTGATTTGATGCCTTTTCTTCTTGTCTATTTTCCACCTTATTCACATTTGATCCTAATTGTTGGTAATGGTGTGGTTGTCTGCAACATTCAGTGATACTAAGCATGACCAAGAATCTCATGCAGATCAGGAATGTTGTTTTTGACAAACTAGTTTTATTGTCAAGCAGCATACTGGCCTTTCCTTCTAATCATTTATCACGTCGTTTTAGTTATATGGATGTGGATTCCATTGCAGGAAGCACAAGCTTATGCTCAGGAGAATGGTCTTTTCTTTATGGAAACTTCTGCAAAGAGCGCAACAAATGTCAATGATTTATTCTATGAGATAGGTAAGACTATTAGGCCCAAGAACTTGCTCCGACTGCATATAATTTTCTTTTCTTTTGTCATCTCTGCAAGAACAGCTTTGAACAGGTTTCTTTTGCCTCTACAGCAAAGAGATTGCCTCGTCTGCAGCAGGCACCGAACCCGTCAGGCATGGTCCTTGTGGACCGGCCGGCAGAAAGGGCAACCAGTGCTTCCTGTTGCTCGTAAAGTTGATGCAGACTGGTCATTACAGACAAATGTATCAAGAAAAATGATATCTTGTGTTGGGTTCATAAAATACTCGTTAACTACTCTGTGTACCGTTGGATTGACCAGATTTGTACAGGGGTTAAAATAACTATCAGTATGTATTTCGATTCGTTGAAGAGCCTCTTTCACAGTGACTTAATTTGTTATTTGACTCAGTTTTATTAATATGAGAATGTGTCATTTGCATTCGATTTTGTCGTAAATTTCGCCATTTGGTTGGATCAGGCACTCGGTGAGAAACCCAACTTCAATGATTCGTGCAGTTGTATGATGATATTAAAATATAGAATTACATTATCTTTATAAGCAATAGAAGTGCTATTAAACGTCGCGAGAACCCGTTGCGAACATGTTGGTCTCCAGCAAAGTTTCAAATCTATGTACTTGAATATATGTCATTATGTTTCATAATTTCTTTGCCCCTGTCCCTGGACTCTGGTGTCTTCATGCCCATACAAAAATTGATTTAACATCAGCCGGAGGAATCTGCGGGCAACATCTGAGACAAGATGAAGTGATCCAAGATGGTGGTTATTTCTTTTTTGCTAAGGTCTTCTTCAAGCCCTTGAGAATCTTCCCGAACCACATCAAGTTCATGATACCAAGTGCCAAGGGTACACAAAACACTAGAAGATAACCAAAAGTGTGCATCTCCGTGACCTGCAAGTAATTTGATCACTTTTTATGAAATTGCCAAAGTGTGCATCTTCAGCTAATGCTACATCCAGGAGTAACAATTTGCAGAGTACAAAAGGATTGATAATTGAGACAAGATATATAAAGTTTTGAGATTAAAATATTAAGAAAATAGGCTTCTTGTTCATGTGCACTACACTACTTTATTGAAAGCATTCACAAAATTCTCAGGAGTAGAATGCATGATTATGTACTCTTAAGCAGGGGTAGTTATAATTATGGATGTAAAGCAAACAAAATCAGAGGGCTTACAGTGGACCGAGGAGCGAGTGATAATATTTTCAATATGAAAGAGAGATACATAATTACGCTTCCATGGCACTATGAAGTCTTGCAGAGGCAAGCAAATTACCTGAGTATGATGGAGATATACATGGTAAAACATGTACATAAACAACAGAATTCGTGCCACCTGCATTTCACAATATTAACTTCAGTGGGCAATAAGAAGGAGGCTTAAACCATCACCAAGGCATTAATTACGATGAACATTATAATGAAAAAGAGGTATTTGAATTGCATGCGTTACGGCATCATTGTGTAACCGATTTACCAGCATGTATCATGTTCATTCAGTGTTCAATTCACAAAGCTCACTTTTGGATTGCAAAGTGCACACTATAATCGTAACTGAGGTAAAGTAGAATTACACACCAACCAACCAAAAAATATCACAACACCGTTGATCAGATATGCGGTGGATCTCTTCAATCCAGCTGTGTCAAGATACCTGAGCAGCATGCAGAGAGCCTCATCAAAAACACACTCAGATATGACATCGAATTTCTACAAATATTCCCCTTTCTTTTTGTTTAGCCTTCCAGTCCACATTCTGAGAACTTACCATCTCATGTTGATCTCTGGGGTTGTCAACTCAGAAATCAGGACCATGAACGTGTAAAGCTGCCCCTCCCCAGTAAACATAGAATATGCCACTGCAATCCCCGAAAGAGAATGATGGACAATCTGAAATTTCAAAGCAACAGAAATGTTACAGTCTGTGATGCATTTTGAAATAATTGCATTCCAAACACATGTGTCTGCTCAAGAATAGCCAGAAAAAAACGGAATTACCCCCTTCTAATGTATACAAAGACTAAGAAATGAATAACTAAGAAAACCGAAATATGTATTGAAAATTTTGGACTCAGGAATCAACAAGAGGAGCGTTCATCTCCCACTGAGAATTAGAGTGAAAATAATTGCAGCCCGAAAATCTGTGTTTACTCAAGATTAAACAGAAGGCTGAAACTCTTCCCTTTCAACAGACAATTCGGATGCAGGAATCAGAGTGTGGGAGATACGATTTCCCAGAAAACTGGAGAAAGTAAAAGCATTGTATCGTGTAATTAGTAGGACCACTCCAGATATGGAAGTAATAGAAGCATCACATCCCCAATATAGCAACAAATACACTAATATGTGAGAAAACTACTCTGTGAGCCAAAAGATCATAAGCATATTCCATAGCTCTACATGAAACTCTAAGGAGCAATTGGATTAGCCATATACAGCCCAACACAATGCAGAGACATGATAAATTTTATTCCTTTCATTCAAGGAATCCACATACATACTCTACGCCACCGAGAGAAGGGTATAGCCAACAAATCATTCCGAGGTCTGAAATGAAGTAGCCAACAGACATCTGCCAAATACCACAGACCAAACAGAAAAAGTGAATGCCAAAGGGAAATAAATGAAAAAAAATTCAGATAAGGCTAAAAGTAAGAATTAAAAAAAAGAAAAAAAGAAAAGGAAAAATCTCAATAGAAAATACTTCAATTATGTCAGTCACCTCACTTATTCAATTTTAAAGTTTTGGTCTTGTGTGCGTGTGTGTGTTGAAACCAAAACTCTGTTAGAGAAACAAAAAAATCGTGAAGGGTTCCTATCATTGTACAATGGCCTAAATTTAGATCATAAAGATCACATATTTCTCCAATAGTTGAAAGACGTGGAATGGAGTTGTGGAGAGAAATGCACGCAATGAATGAAATGCACGACCCCAGCTGGAGAAAAGGCTAATAATATCATGGACGTTGTGACTGTGGTACTGGAAAAGCGCAAACCTCTCATGACCATAAGCCAGCATTCTCCCACAAAGAACTATAATTCGAAACAAAGACCTGATCCACAATCAAAGCACAAATGACCAGTATTTGAAAATAAAAATCTAGGTTGCTTTCCCAGAGGAATGTTTCGAAGAGTTTTTGAAAACGATATGATGTAAGAAGTTGTGTTGGAGAAACAGAAATAAGTGGCCACTCAATGGGTCACTAAATGGTACTGTACTTGACTGTTAAACTATGTTTCCAAATTCAAGGCCGATTTTAAGATGCAACACAGGATTATTAAATTTTTTGAACACACAGAAACTGTTTTCAAGAAATATGCTGAGAGCTCCATAGAGATCTGCTAATTTAAAAACTTACCCCGAGTACAAACGTTGAGAGAGGTGAACTTCTCAGTGTAATTAATCCAGCAGTGATGTGATCGGAAAAAAGTTCAGACCAGAAGACAAAGTACAAGGACATAATTGAAATAAAAATAGCATGAAGAGTGGAGATGCCACTGCATGAAAGTTTGGATAAAGAAGTCAGCACAGTACCGAAATTGAAAATATATGGAAAAAAGTAGTGACCAAGTGGTTTACCGATTGTTCCATTCAATTCTTTGAATTTTAGTGAGGCCATTATAACTCCTGAAGTAAAAAGCGCTGATCAGCTGGGTCAAATCATAGACCTGTGTTGGAGGGCCAATCAGATACTAATATTCAGGAAAGTATCACAGAAGGATGTCAGCTAGAGAAAAGATATTGGTCTGAAGACCATGCTACTGTATCAGCTTCAAATGTTGTTAATTTCTCGCCTGCATAAAAAAGTCATATTTGCTACATGTAGACCCAAATGTAAAAATGCACAGAGTGTTCCAGCTTATAAAATAAAACGATATGTTACAATGCAAAGCATGTCGTAACTTCACCATGACAGTTCAGGCATTTATCGGAGTAAGTTTTCAGATCTTCCAAAACCAGTGGTGATGCAGACCAAGACAGCAATTGCGAATACTCAAACATACCAATTTGCATGTCAATATGCCTCCAAGAACAGAGGTGTATGGGATATAAGGATCTGCTAGTACAAAGTCTCTGACCAGAACCCCAGCCTTGTTTTGATAAGATTTAAATGCTAAAATAGTTCTTAGAGGACGCGTCATTATTCTGAGTTACTGGACCATGTGCTTAATTCTCCTCTAGAACATGATGATTCTCAAGCTTCCTGGGAAAAAACAAAAAGAATCATAAACACTCAGGGACAAGCTTTGGCTAAGAAGAAAAGAAGAATTATGGCTAATTTACGCTTTACACATGCATCGCCCTCAAACTGAATAAGAGAGACAAAGTGGCAAAGACAACAGAATGTTATTTGTTGATAGGTTAAATGTCAAGGTGCTTCTTTTCTATCATCACACTACACAAAATTACACTTCAGAAAGATAGTAGATAGTTGACTCTGCAGATAAAATATACAAAACAAAAAAGCTCAGCTAGTCAAGTGGAAAGCTTTGTATCATAAAACTGAGGTGAATACGAAGGAAAAAGCAACATGCACCAAGAACAAAAGGACAAATCATTGTGCACTTAAATTCATTTTGCTGACATCAAAGTTCAGACAAAGTGATCAGCAGCAGGAACAAGAAAGTATGAAAGTCGATGCTGTACCCTAACATTTGATGTCCACAAATGAAAGACAAGCATCAGTCATCCTAGCAGTGAACGATAAGTTCTTACAGGAATTTAGATAACTAAAGCATGCTAAGCGACAGCAGGAAATGGGATTAATCGAATGACATTATGAGCAGACATCCAAAGAGCTCATCAGATGTATGTTGTTGCCTTCACATGTACATTCTCAATCCTGTTTAGATTACAAAATCATGCTCCAAAAGTAAATGATTGAGCTTATGAAGAAAGATGATGAGTTCAAGTAGAAATTTTCATTAAACAGATAGAATGATATGGTCTAAACCACTCACAAATAGTAGGACGAACGGCTAATAATGTCAAAGCATGAGTCCAGAATAGTAAGGCTATAACTAAGTAGGATTACATCAATGAATATGGAAATAATGGAGAGCAGATCAGCATTAATGATCAACACAAATAGGTAACACCTATTTTCAAGATTAAAGCCAACAACAAGACGGGACATAGGGGTCTTCTTTATTCACTCCGATACCAGACAAATCACAAGCAACCAAACCCATAATCTTGAACGGGAAAATCTTCCCCCACATTTAAAAGTTCTAGTCCTAGAAGGCTATCTAACGGGAACATCTGATCCCAGACCAGGTTCAAGCTTGCAACTGGAGCGCAGACAATCAAAAGCGTAACGTACAGCAAAGCGATCCCTTAAATCACGGGGAGCTAATACACCCCTTGGCCGCCAAAATCAAGAAAATACACAAATCCTGGCAAATGCACCTAAAGATCAAAGCATTACTCAACCCCCAAAGTCTCTAATCTGAAAATAGCGTCAAAAACATGCAAGTAATCCACAAGATCTTAAGCTAATAAACCCCAAAAATCTGCCCAACAATGGTGTTTCCATACCTAAAACTTGAGAAATCAGAAAACCCTCCAGCAGACTTCAGTAAATCAACACGACATTGAATCACATACTCGGTGCCAAGCCAACCCCAAAGATGGGACTTTGTTTCATGTTTCTTGGTGGGGTTGGGAATTAATAGAAGGCAAGAAAAGCCTGAACTGGCATAAATAACGGCAAATGAGAGTTTAAAGACCCGTGGAGGTAACTACCAGAAAATGAAAGTTTGAATCGATGAATGAAAATCAAGAAATGAAAAACGTTGCGGGGAGGGGGAGTTTCCTTTTTCGGTTTTACTCGGTGGGTGCTCTGTTTCGAATCTCCAACCGCAGCAATGAGAGAGAGAGTAATAAATAGTTTAATTATGGGGGAACTGAGAAATGGGATTTGCAACTAAAGTAACATTAATGCAACTGGAGAGAGCTAGTTGGGTACACGGGGCAATGCATATACTTACATATATACGTATCTATATGTATGTATCTATATGCTTACGTTTTGGACTTTCATTGGTTAACTAACCATCATGGATTTGCGGATGGCATGTAATGTTCTAGTTCCAGGATAAGGTGCACTAATGAAAAACACTTGAAAATAGTATGGAAACTACAGTCAATTTTCGTGAGTTGCTGCTGGAAAAAATACACTATTTTCACTTTATTAACCAGTTGTTATTTTGATTTGGATCCAATATTAGATTTAGCCGTTAAGGAAAGATACTCAACCCCGAGAATTGTGATTGATTTGTTTCAAATGTTTAACGATCTTAAAAAGATATTTTGAAATTAGTTCATATTTAACTACTTTGTATTTAAATTGAGTTTAAGAAAAAATTGGGTCACTTAACGCTAATTGTTGATTTAAATTTTTGCTGAAAATTGTTGATAACTACTTTGCTCATATTAGTGGAAGAAACAAACCAAAAATGGGAGAATTAGTTAGACAATCCACCTCAAAATGACAAAATCCACCCTCATTATTGATATTTCGGTGTACCAAACTAACCCCACCTTTCAATCTTGATGCTTACAGAGAATGAAAACTAAGTCTGATGAAGTGGCATCCTACTGGTAATTTTGGAACATGGTTTGTAAGGAGTTCCAGAAAATTAAATAAGAACAAAGATAAAGGTTATTGTTTTACAATATAATGTAAATTTAACTCCACACTACTGATTGGATTAAAGATGTAAGATGTATTGAGCCGACTCATAAGCTTAATGAGCTAGCTTGATTTGATTTCAGCTCGGGCTCGACCTTTTGATGAGTTGAGCTTGAGTTCACTTGTAATTGTTTGAAAGTTCATGAGACATTTTTTTAATATTTCATATTTCATTAATATATAATGAAATAATTGATAATAATATAACATTGATAATGAATTTATATAAAAAATTATTTTTTTAATTTAAAAGTTTAAATACTATATTAGAAAAATAGTATTATTATATTATTAAGAAATTTTATTAAAAAATGATAATAAATTAATAAAAATTAATTCACGTACTTGAGCTCAACTTTTGGATGAACTTACGAATCAAGCTCAAGTTACATCATTCTGTTCGAGCTCGTCGGCTTGCTCGCGCTCGAGCTTTCAAAATGAATTGAGCTCGTTTCAAGCGTTCGAATCATTTACAACCCAAGATTAGATGATTAGATTTTTTATTAGTTGTCTAACATTTTACAGTCAGTAAAATGAACAGATACGCGTCTTTTGAATAAATTGAGTTGCTCTTCGAAGATTTGGATTTTATTTATTTAAAATTGATTTATACATTAGACTTTGGTATAAGTCTTAATGCCACAAAATAAATCGGACAGGGTCTTTTATTGTAAAATTATATTTCAATCTTATATTTCATAATTTATGTAACACTCCTCTTGTAAAAATGAACTAATACGACCAGGGTGTCAATATGTAACTGTACAAAATACCTATATCTCGATGATACTTAGTACAATCACCCAATTTTAAAATAAATGTTCAGTAATAATCTCTTAAATAGAAGCATTGCTACATAGGATATATACCAACATTAGAACTACTCGCAATGAATTTGCCGTGATGAAATACAAAGTTCAATCTGAACATATCATAGTAAACTAAATGGTTCTTAACAACACTAGGTGTTTTAAATCCATAATACATCATAAATAACAACAACCAACTAAAAGGAAATAAGTGTGCGGCTACATATATAAAACCATTCATCCGTCCAACAAGCTCTAATCTGAGACAAAAAACAGAAAAAATAGGATTGTAAGTCCAAACAACTTAGTAAAGTCAGTTTGTATATATACAAGATAAATAAACACTAAAACACAATAAAACCGATAACGTGATTTTTATTGTATGCAACAGAAAATTGTGAAGCTCTGAATAAGTACTAAAGAAGTCTCGTCATGAATAATTTTTCAAAGTTTAAATAATCATGTCATAAATGATTCTTAAAAGCATGTAATAGTGAGTTGGGCTGATTGGCAGGTCTCCAACCTTATAACTACTCAAAACAGAAAAAACATAACATAAATCCTTATGCCTCCCTCGTCAAGGAGCTACCTTGACCTGAACTGGCGGAAAACGTACCCATACAATACAACGATCCAATCTTATCTACAACCAACCTCCGACTGCAAATAAAATCGGATCCAACGAATACGATACTGCAGAAGAGATCCTACTATTGGTATGTTGCGCCAAACAATCCCCTCCCACACGTCCATGAATCCAACTTCCCAAGGGTGCCCACATGGGTGATAATCATAATAAAAAACAGAATGGATACACCTCATAGTTTGAAAAGATGCAATAAATACATATACATATATTTGTACAAGTTTACATATTCCGAACAAGTAATATACATTAAAATAACTTAAAATAAAATATAACACCAAAATATTATCCTAAGATGCAAATATAGAGAACGGGCAAGAAAAATCATAAATCTCGTAAAATCATTTAGGTTGGTCATACAATAATGTTTGCTACATATAGTTCAATACTTCATCAAGGAAAGGTCAAGGCTCTTACCTGACTCGGTTAAGTTTGGCCGGTGAATTGAGTAGGGTCAAACATCTCAACTTGGACATCCCTTAAATCATGCAATTATAACTAAAATTAGTAGATTTATCCCAAATAACGGTTATTAAAGTATTTTAGGCGTAGAATGTTGGGTTTTAGAATTATTAATTGAATATGATTAATCGATTATTGACTTTAAAGCGATATTAGACCTTCAGGATGATGCCAAATTGAAAAATGGATTTCGGATTTGAGATCAGTGCATTGAAAATGTTGAAAATGGCTACATTAACTAGAAGGGTTAACCATCGTTGACCGTCGTTGACAATAGTTGACCACTATTGACCTACAGTTGACTAACAACCAATATATGAAAATGAAACTTTTGATACAAGTAATCAGAACCCCAAATCAATTTTGAGAAATTCAAAATAGATTTGATGAAATTTCTTGCAATTGAACATTCCAAAACAAAGTTAGATGACTAGAGAATTGATTTTTGATGAGTTTTAAAGGTTTCAAGGTTTAAAACAAAGATTTATTAGAAATTTTGGTTTTAAGAATGGAAGTTGTTTAATGGGGTAGTTTCAAACTGGTTTTTCTCAAAAATTTTGAATGTAAAGTAGCTATGTTAAGGTTTTTGGACTTAGTACAAAGTATGAGGAATTCATAGATTCAAGAATCACTCGATTTGACCAAATATTGAAGGAGATAAGAAGGCTCAAAGATTACTATTCAAAAATCGAAATCTGAAAATTTTCTGGAGTTCCAAAAATGAGTTTCGGGCAGCCAATTTTAAGAGGTTCCTCAGATATGTACAAATTAGCTTTAGATCTAAAATTCATTCCATCTAAAACTTCATTCTACAGGCTTTCTAACAACGGAAGTTTCATCAAATTCGGATAAAAGATAAGAGAGTTATGGATGTTCAAATATTGTTTAGGAAAACTCAAAATCTGAAACTTTTTTTGGATTTTCAAACCATTTCTAGATCTATTTTTAGTACCATCTATAAGTATATTCTTCAAGCTTTTTAGGGACATAAAGTTTGTCAAATTTGAGTAAAAAACAAAAGAGTTATAAGGGCTTAAATTAAGCAACTCACATCAAGTTTTCAGTAAGCCAAAACAGAGCAACCATATTAGAGACTTTCTACAAATCTAATAAAATCTAATTTTGGTCCAAAATAAAAACATATCAAAAGTTCACATAACAAACTTTTTAACAGTATAAAATATGCTAAATTTTAATAAGTGTCGAGTGAGATAAAGAGTTCAAAAAACAACTAGTTGATTTCGAGATTATTGTGATGATTTTTCACATTTAGTATGCAACCAACTTTAGGCTCGTCTCCGGATCAACCCGTAGGGAGTTTTAGACACTTAAATGATTCTGGAAACAATATGACACAAGATGGGAATTAATATGGAGCGATTCTAATAAGAATTGAAAGAGTTATTGAAACTCAAAATTACCTACTTGACCACGGATTCGTAGGGTGGAGTTGATAACTTTTCTCTTTTTTATAGTACGTTTCTCACAGATTTTGGCAAATGAAAGTTGGATTGTATTGCATTGAAGTTGGGAGATTGCAATGCCAAACTTGATAGATGAAATGATGAGATTTGGATTGGAGAAAGCTCAAAGAAAAACAGTGTCGATTGAATGAACAATTTGAGGAAATCAAGCAACAATCTTGCTTGAACTTTGGAACAAGATTTGATGGCAATTGAAGTGAGAAGGCCCCTTTGTAGACAAGGAGGGTGTTGCCAACAACTTGAAAATTAATAATCACAATAATCTTCATCCAACCCTTGTCATTTCATATCTCCTTTTTTTTTTAACTAATAACATATATAATTAACCATTAATCATAAAGTAAATATTTAATATAAGAATTTACTAATTACATAATTAGGATGTTACAATTCACATTTATGCTATTTGTATAAAATTACTTTATTAATTATAGATTTTACCTGAGATCTTTGTGTTCACACAAAATTTCGAGTCTGTAAATTACAAATTACAAGATAGGAAAAATATATGACAAATAGTTCAAATTTGAAGGAAAAAGAATCTGATCTAGTGGAAAATAATCTTTGAAAAGACTAATACCCTGCTTCTTTTCTCCGAATTCGACTTGATCTCTCAATAACGCAATTCGTAGGCTTAGTGGCTTGATTACAAATCAAACGCCAAAAATTTTGATGAACACCATAAAGGATGCCTTGAACACCGTATATTTGACTTGACTTTGACTTGGAGAAAAACGCCAAGTTGCCGGTTTAATACCTCAATTGTAGATCAAACACCTTATTTTGATGATTTACTCGAAGAATGCCTTGAACGTCACTTTAATCACCGTGGATATGATTTAGGAGAAACGCTAAAATGCAGGGCTAACACCTTGATCGCAGATTGAACGCCTTGGTTTGATGACTTTCACGAAAAATACCGGGAATTTCGCCTTGATCTTTACGAATCTTCTTGAATTTGCCTCGAGAGAACTTCGGGGATCTTCTTAGCTTCTCTTGCTCTTGAAAACTTCTTGATGCTCCTTTTAAGCCCCAAATGATTCCTTTTTATAGGCGTTTATGGAGGGTCTTCGGATGGCTACCGACTTCTTCTGTATTTATCTTTTTAATATAAATATTTTTAAAAAGAAAAATATTATTTGCATGTCATTATTTGATTGGTCCACGCGACCAAATGCAGCACTTGTCACCATTTAATTGATTTTAGACTTTCGAACTACAAGACTTGATTTGATTGGTCGGGACACTTCATGTTGACACTAGGCAACTTCTCATTCGCCGGTAAAATAAATATTAAAATATTAATTAAAATTAAAGGCAAAATTATAATTTTAGGACACAACACTGCACATTCTGCAATTATGGGACACTTAGTTACTATTTCAATTTTAGGACAGTAATTTACAAAATTTTCACACATTTAGGACAATTCATATCCAATGGCCGGAAAAATACTCTTGACATATTAATGCACTGCTGGCAAGCTTAGGTGGAAATATTTTGATTTAATAAAAAATAAATAATGTAATAATAGAATACAAAAAAAACTCAAAAAAATTTAATTTCTTATTAAAATATACAACGTATTTTTTATAATAAAAAATCTTTTATATTTTTGCAAATTTTTATTTCTTTATTTATTTATTAAATTTTCATGTAAAAAAATAATAAAAAAAACCTAATTCACCCATCCCAACCCCCCTTCGTCACCATCGCCCCCCACTTCCTAGCACTGTCGCCGCCGCTGCCGCCGCACCACAAAGCCCTCATCCCCACCCCCTCCTTCACCGCCGCACTACAAAGCCCATATCTCTACCCCCTCTTTTACAGTCGCCCCCCACCCCACCCTCACAAAACCCTAATCTCCAACCCCTCCTTTACCACCGACCACCTTCCACCCCCTCTTTCATCGTCGTCGCCTTCTCCTTCCCTGTTTCTCCCTCCCTCTCCCTCCTTCATTTAGTCCCGCTCTCTCTTTCCATCTCTCCTTCTCGATCTCTCTCTTTCTTTCTTTCTTTCTCTCTTTCTCTCTTTCCCGGCCTCGCTCTCAATTTCTCTCTGTCTCTGCCTCACTCTTTGTCGATCTTTCTCTCTCTCTCTCTCTCTCTCTCTCTCTCTCTCTCTCCCCCCTCGCAGGCGACGGGTTTAGCCGGGGGTGAACGGCAAGTTTGTGTGTGTACATATATATAATGCTTGTATATATATATATATAATATTTATATATGTATTGTGTGCGTGTGTATATGTATAATATGTATATATCTATTGTGTTGGTATGTATATACAACTTCATAATAGGATTGCCAAGTCAAAAAAATTACATATAATGTACACATGGCACGATGACATGGCACAAAATTACACATAATGTATACATGGCACAAAATTACATATATTGTACACCTTATATATTACCCGTCAAACTTTACAAATTTTAGAACCGCCGATGGCTTAGGTAGTCTAATTCCGTCCAATTTTCGGAAACATTTACAATTACGAGATAAATTATCCTAAATGTGTGAAAATTTTGTAAATTCCTGTCCTAAAATTGAAATTAGGTAACTAAGTGTCCCAAAATCACATGACGTGCAACATAGTGCCTAAAATTATAATTTTGCCTAAAATTAACTATTAAATATTGAAATTAAAATTATGAAATTCCAAAATATAAAATAGAAAATTTAATTAATATTTAATATTTTAATTTATACTTGTCAATTTTTAATTGGGCGAAAATTTAATAGCCAACACTTTGCACTTGACGTATATCCATGTATTGAAATAAAAAATAAGGCATGATTTGGAATAAAGAATTTCATATGAAAATAAATCACTAAATTACATCAAAGTAATGTAATATAGTACAAGAAATATAGTGCTTAGCCACTCGTTTACAATACAAGAATGCAAATCCCTAATTTATTTGTTGGATACACAAAACAAGCCACCACATGCATTTATTGCACACGATCATATATTATTGTACATTTATGAAATTATTAGATTGCAACAATAAAACTAAAACTACGTTTAAATTGGAAAATTCTTGCTCAGACCCGGCTTCACTGCACCCGAACCAATCATATAGTAAGTGTTAATACACTTGTCATGTAAATGGTCAGTTTTCCTAAACTGTACACCAATCACATGGCAAGTGTAAAATACTCGCCACGTGATTAGTTTTGGTGTGATCAAACCCGGTGCGGGTAAGAATTTCCAGTTTAAATTAAAGTTATTCTGGAACAGGGTCGATGAAAAGTTGGTTGATGAAACTTTGCATTTCAGGACCTACGTGCGTGTACCAATCCCCCTTGCTGTAAATAACCTCAATTACTCGGGTGAAATTGAGAATACGATAAAGCAGAGGGGCTGGAAATTTAGTTGGCCTGAGGAAACCCTCGTTCATGTCCTTCCACGCTGATTCCACTCGCTTATTGAATTCATCTACTGCCTCTTGTCTCGACACTTTGTGTTCTTCAGTGTAGCATTCCACTGCAGAAGGTATGTGGTCTCTCTCTCTCTCAAACTGACAAAATGAATTGGTGAATGCAATAGAAGATGTTGTTGTATGGTTGTCTATCAGAAATTCCGAAATAGTTATATTTTGACATGAAAAAAATACCTGGTGGCCCACGATATCATCAATTAGCCTGCAAATGATTAAACTGGCTCTGACAATATCAGGTTCAGAAAGCACCCAATCGAAGGCTTCCTTGGTGGGGATATCCCCCATGCCAAGGAATGAGGCAACTATGAGAGATGTATAGGCACAGGTCCGTGTTGCAACCCGCATGTACTCCTCCGTTGTGGGCTTGTACTTTTCTTCTCTCCATTTAATCTCAGCAAAGTAATCTCGGACAATGACTTTCATCTGCTTATGCACGTAACTCATCAAACAAAAATTAGCACCAGATGTTAAAGTTTGCCTATAATTATTTTCAAAGCAAAAATATCGATTCAAGTCTGATCTGGGATAATATTTTTCATGATTTAAGTAATGTACTTACGGCTTCTATCCCGTAGCTGATGCGATATGATGCTCCTTGCTCGATCATTTCCTCTTCAATATCTTCATAAACTTCCAATATTGTCTTGTAAATTAATTTCATGTAGTCTGGAAGTTGGTCTAAACACGAAATATCCCACCTGCAAATATATATCCTATTGTATGAAACTATCAAATTGCAATTATATATATACCCAAAAATATATGAACAAAATCGATTAATCAGAGATCTATCGTCTAATAGACTAATTGTGTGTTGTGGTTTGGCAAATTACCTCTCAATTGCTTCTGCAAAGATTTGAAGTTCTTCAAAAGTACCATAAGCGTCGAACGTGTCGTCGACAATGGATGCCAAGGACAGCACCTCGGTTACAATCTTCCTAGCAACTGAATATTTTGGTTCAAAATAAACTCCCAGAATCCAGAAGTAGCCCTCCACCAGTCGATCTCGTATATATGGTAAATTTTTTGGAACATCTAGATCCTTCCACCACCTGCCAGAGTATTTATCCTAGTTAAAATCATTGATTATTTCTGATGAATGGCGTATTAATTTGTTCAAAAATTACCTATAAAGTTCACTCAACTCCCTTTTGTGGAACGACTGTAGGAGGTTAAAATCCAATTTAGCAAGTTTTAGCAAGCTTGGATGAGGGGAATTGTTTTGTTCATAGACGGATATATAATGCCTCGCCGCGAGTCTTGGTAATCCTCTACGATTAGAGTATTGCTTTAATGCATAGTGAACTTGTTCAGCAACAGGATTTTTTAAACTCGCTAAGTTAGATTCAAGGTAATTTCTAGTGAAAACAAAGCCCTGATCCAGTACATCTTCACCATGGACCCTTAGATGCGTGGCCTCAAAAAATTCGAGGATTCCCATAACTTCCTCAATATCGGGAACCTTGAAGTCCCCGTTGGCATCCTTAAACTTCTCAAAGATTTCTGCATGATAAATACATATAAAGGTTACTTCACGATTATGTAGTAGAAGATTTGAACTGATCTTTGTACTATATTCTTGCCTAGTGACTGTTATAATTGTATGGTCATGAAAATGAAAACTAGCTAGCTAGGACTCACCACATGAAACTCGATATCCATGTTGTCTCATAAGGCGAAAACTAAGGGCATCGTTGTACAAATCGGAGTTGTCTTTGCAATAATCATAAAATCTTTCGAACAAATTTTGCAAAGCTTGTTCAATCTCCTCCTCGAAATGATATTCAATGCCAAGTCGTTGTATCGCATCGATTATCTGCAATTGTCGCGTATAATCATTTGATGCTTCCTTCAGTTCCCTCTTCACTTCCTCTTTCAGCTCTTGAACCACTTGTTCTTCGTGAGCCTTGATTGTCCGCAAAAACAATTTCAAAAGATCAAATTCAAGTGTACAATAATGTAAGGATAAAATCAGGTATTTTATTAAGTGTGTACAAAATATAACTGTTCTAAATTGGAGTTAAATTGAACTTTAATTTAACCACTTGTAAGTGGTCACCAATTTTATATATTACTAGTGATAAGTGCACACTCGATGTGGGTATAATATAAAAATATATATATAATTTAATTATTTATTTAAATTTATTTTATTTAATATAAATTTTTATCGCGATAACTATAAACAATTCAAATAAGATTTGATTATATAATCAAAAATACACAAGGAGAAAAATTTAAGATTATGTTAATATTGAAGAGGAAAAAAAAAGGAAAAAAACGTGAATAGTTGATAGTAGAGAAAAAAGAGATGAGAGATTAAATAAAAGAGGGAAGAGATCAAAGAGAAATAAAAAAGCAGACTAAAAACATCAAGCAATTATTATAGAGTGTTGGTGCACTTTATAAAAAAGTATAGATAAATGACAAAAATGATTGCCTTGACTAAATATGACTTTAAAATGTATATTGTAAATTGTACTCAACTTGTCTCTTATCAGTTAGTGATGACAACCCTATTATATATGTCAATTCAATAACAATGAAAAAACTTGTCACCAATTCATATTCATTAGAGAATATCATTAATTGTCACATTAACCTTTTGGCATCTGAATCATATTGTGTTGAAATAAAAGTTATTGGCATCTAATAAATATCAATTGTATCAATTGCGACAATAAAAAGTAGAATTACCCAACACATTATGTAGTGATGATTTTGACATCGCCACATAGTTTCATATGACTTGATGTACTAGAATATGATATTCTATACGAATTTGAGATAAGATAAATGCCCCACAATCACTTGCTCAACTTACGAGCGAGCTTCCCTCTTTTACTTTGAGAGATGTCTTTGTATCAAAAGATAAAGTCCCACAACCTTTAATTAGATGAGGGATAATACGTTATAGGAATATTGGGCCTCTATACATGGCAATAGATTTAGACATCATTAAATGGTATTGTCTATAGGGATGATTGTCATGTGTCTTTTGTAAGGCTCTCGATTGGGAGGCTTATCATGAAACCAGCCACCTCTTACCCCACATTAGATCAGTACTCCAAGGTAATTTTGTTCATTTTTATAAGTTAGCTCCCCTTTCTCATATTGTGAGACCCATTTTTATTAAGGGACAAAATCTTGCCACCTTTAGGTGCGATCGAGATAAATACTTGATAGAGTCGGGTCTCCGTATCTAAATTTAGACATCATCAAATGGAGGCAAAGATTGCATAAAGTGCAGATAGTATGTCTATTACTTGGGTGGATATTGAAAAGTGCACAAGAAAATGGTCTCCCCATACATTGGGTCTGGATTGATAATTTGCAGTAGGACAAAGAGAACAAATATTGGATGAAACAGTTTAATTTTTCAACTCCATTGTATGTATCTTATAATTTGTTTGACTCTTATTAGAGGTTTACGGAATGATGGATAGCTATTTGCTAGGATATATATATATATATATATATATATGTATATATATGCATTGATCTTGGGTTATAAATAGAACCAAATCATACTAGGATTTGATCGTCAGCTAGCGAGAATCACATGAACCAAACAAATAATCCTAGCTAGTTTGGGTATATAATTTTGTACTACTAGTACTTATTATTTGGTATCCGGTGTGATTCGCACCCATTTTTATGCTCTAGCTTGGATTTGCTCAAAAGATTCGGACTACATGAAAATTAAGTGCGAGTATTAATGTATATATCCTTTCAAGCAATGGCAGATGTTATGGTGATTAGTGGACTACGGGGAGGCCATTAAAATTTTGATTAACAACCTACTTGTATGGCCCCTTTAATATTAAAATATGGCTCATTAGCCAACATATATAATTCAACTAATGGCTTACTATCATAAGCCCAATATGAAAATTGATATTTATGGAAATTATAGAATTAAAAATGCCCAACATCATATTTATGAAAATTGATATCATAAGACCAACATGACAATTAATATTAGAACATTGCACACTATTATGTATGGAAATATAAGAATTAAAAAGACCTAGTAAACTAATAAATTGATTGTGATTTTGATGAGATCAAAGGAATTACTTGCCAATTACAAATTTCTTTGAGGAAACAACAAGCAATT
>JAOWBU010000568.1:0-25000 GCA_026212405.1 Petrea volubilis
AAATTATAAAATCACATAATTTTAGAAAATGTTAAATAAGAGCTGTCCAATTAGCTGCATTTCTAGGCTAGCCGCATTTTAAGCGATTCGGATCCTCTATTGTATAATCGTGTTACATCTTCTATTACACTTATCAATACACACTACGTGTATTGGTGAACGGTTGATATAAAGAGAAAAGGTGATGATATAAAATATATATATATATATATATATATATATTATCTTTTCTTATTTCAACTGTTCATCAATACACGTGGCGTATATTGATGAGTGTAATAAAAGATATAGCATGATTATATAATAGAGAATTCGAATTGCATTTTAAGCTACATTGGACAACAGTGGGTGGGAGCATGTAACAAATTATAGTCTAACATAAGCTGGATGATTGAAATGCAATGTACAAGTACGTGTGCATATATTACCTGAACAAGTTAAAGAATTAAAAACAAGGGATCACAAAGTGATTTCTTTATATTGGCTAAGTGACACTTGCGGGTTATTTATCCAAAAAAAAAAGTGACACTTGCGGGGAAAAAAATAGTGAATAGTGGTAAATAAAAAAAAACAATGGTTTCGGGAAAATCAACAATGTCCAGCAGCAATCTTGCCCTCATTTTATGATAGTTGAATCAATAAAAAACTCCTGTACTTTGTCTATTGCTGTGTTTTTTGTTATCTTTTGTGCCCTCCGTAAAACCATGTCAGTGAAACTTTACACATTCACTCCTCCTCTGGTACTCCCATGGCGTCCCTCCATAAACTCCTGTCCGAACAAGGATTCGACCGCCAAAAATCTCAAAAACCCAGCACAACAAAACTGATGAAGTTCAAACACACAACTCATCATCATCAAGAATTAGATTCAGTTGCCCTGCCCATCTACATCTGCCATGATCGCAGAAGCCTTGATTCTTCGCGCCAGCGGGCCGAGAAGGCCCGTTCACTCAAGGGCTCTTCGATCGTCTCGTCCAGGAGGGGAGGAGGTTCGGGCTCCGAGAGATCATTGAGTACGAGGCCTGCTGCAGATGGGCCCGCCGCCATTGATGACGTCGCCATCAAAGCTATGGTTTCTATATTGAATGGCTATGCGGGGCAATATTTGAGAGACAAGAATTTCAGACAGAGTATACGAGAAAAGTGCCGTTCTTGCTTTGAGAAACGGAAGAAAAAACATACGGATAATGAGATTTTTGGTCGCATGGAAATGGGCATTCAGGGCATTGAAAATTTGGTCGAAAATAGCCAAGATATAAAGAAAGAGATAATGAATTCAGAGTCATTACAAAAATCCATCAAGATTTTGAACATTGTCGCTAGCTTGGACTCCACGAACGAACCTGGGAAACCCGATTCATATCTCTCTGCGTGTGCAAATCTTTACTTATCAATCGTCTACAAAATTGCCAAAAACGATACAATTTCAGCTAGGCATTTGTTGCAGGTTTTTAGTGAATCCCCTTTTCTTGCTCGAACCCATTTGCTTCCTGAGCTGTGGGAACATTTCTTTCTTCCCCATCTTCTTCATCTCAAGATTTGGTACAACAAAAAGCTCGATTTTCTTGCAAGTTCTGGATATCCCGACAAGGAGAAAAAGATCAAAGCTCTGAACGACAAGTACAATGAACAAATGGATGTCGGTACGGCAAAGTTTGCTCTGTACTACAAAGAGTGGTTAAAAGTTGGTTCTCAAGCCCCCTCTGTTCCTTCTGTGCCTTTGCCTTCGAGACCTAGATATACTCGTTCGGGAAGGCAATCCTCAGACTCTTCGACTTCCTACCACGTTGTCAGCAATAAATCTCTGTAAGTTCGTATCCACAAATGTTTTGTTCTGCTATGTGTGAGCAAGAATGTAAGATGATAAATTTTTCTTTCCCATATCACCATCTAGCTGCAAAGTTTCTACCAATTTTTTATCAGCTGTCATGGACATTTAAATATTTTCGAGTTTGTTTGTGCTAATAGGTATCAAAAAGTTTTCGGGCCTATGCTGAAGGGGCAGTCGATGGATCTGGATAATGGAAACGAAGCTTCGAAAAATATATGGGATTCGGAGGTAGAAGAAAAAGTATTTAGTACAGATGTCAAGACTTACCATCATGTTGAAGTGAGTTAGATTTGTCATCTCATAGTACTTTCATTTTTCAAGAAGATTACTTTTGTAACAATAATCCAAAATATGTTTTTTTCTTCAATTTTGACAGAAGAAAGCTGTTGCTCACAGAAGATCATCAAGTCAAAGTTGTAGAGTACAGAAAGCAGAGTTATGGCCAGAAAGCCAACAAAAGTCAGATTATTTCCAGTTTTTAGGTTGCCGAACGGAACCAACGGAGAGCTTGATACAGAGAAACTATATGTCCAACAATGTGAAAATCAAGAATGATGAAAATGGCCTTCTATTCGAGTCTAATGACATAACTAGTGCCATTGCCACTATTTGCTCATCCGAGAGCCTCACTGATTGTGAAACAGCGGTTCGTGTTGTGAGTGAAGCTTGGCTGAATTCACAGGGAGATAGGATAACTGAAGCTTCATTATCACGGGCTTCGGTTATACAAGGGATAATGGAGGTTCTCTATGCGTCGAATGATGATGAGATTCTGGAACTAGCAATTTCGATTCTGGCAGAGCTAGCAATTAAGAATGAGATGAACAGACAATGCATATTGAATTCTGATCCACAGCTTGATGTCTCGATGAGGCTGTTGAGAAGTAGTAGCCTGTTTCTGAAAGCTGCAGCTCTACTTTACTTAGTGAAACCTAAGGCCAAACAGATGATATCGACTGAATGGATCCCATTGGTTCTTAGAGTGTTGGAATTTGGTGATCAATTGCAAATTTTGTTCACCGTGAGGTGCAGTCCTCATGAGGGGGCGTATTACTTTTTGGACCAACTTATAACGGGCTTTGATGAAGATAAAAATTTAGAGAATGCTAGACATATCATTTCACTTGGCGGATTAAACTTGTTGGTGAGGAGGATGGATGTAGGGGATACCTTTGAGAAGAGTAAAGCTGCTTCAGTCCTTTATTACTGTATTCAAGCTGATGGGAGTTGCAGACATTTCTTGGCGAAAAACTTAAAGAAAGAGAGTATTATACCGTTGCTCGTCTTGAATCCTCATGGGTATGCTCTTGGGTTACTGACGGAGTTACTATGTCTTAGCAGGTAATCTTTTACAAGGGATGTTTGTCTTTGTAGTTTATAAGGTGGTAAGTTAGTAACCCGTGTTTCATTTAATGTTATGAAAGGACAACCCAGAGATTAGAATCCTTAACCGGATTAAGAAAAGGATGGAGCTGTTTAAACACCCTGCATGTTTTGTTGGTCCATCTCCAAAGGGCCCGACCAGAAGAACGGCCCGTTATTGCAGTCATATTGCTTCAACTGGATCTTCTGGTATGTAATGTACATACATGACCTTCTACTAAGCACAATAAATGCAAGGAAAAAGATTCATAAACAACTCTTGTTTATATGTTTGCCAGGGAGATCCAATAAAGCACAGTGTATACAGAGAAGAGGCGATAGATGCAATTGTAAAAGCACTAGATTGTTGGGTTTTCCATGAAAAGGTCCAGGAGGTAACAGCAAGAGCTCTCCTGATTCTTGGAGGACACTTTGCTTACACCGGAGAGCCAGACATCGAGAGATGGCTCTTGAAAAGAGCAGGCCTTGACAGGACCATTGAGAAAAACATGGTATGCCTAACTCAAGTTTAAACACAAGTTCAACATACTCTTTAACTTCATCATTTGCATGTTTTTGTCAAAACTCGAAGCTTGCTTTAATTTCTAATTGCAAAATTCTCAGAACGACGAGAGGAAAAGCAGGGAAAACTGGCTGAGAAAATCAGCGATAGTGTTGCTTACAAGAGGAAACACAAGATTACTTGCTGCTCTTTCGGATTCAATCGCCAACAGCATTCCATGCCTGGCGCGTGCGAGCCTGGTGACTGTTTGTTGGATGAGCATTCATCTACGTACCCTTGGAGACAGAGACCTTCAAATTGCTGCATGCTCAGTTCTTGTGCCACAATTGATTGAGTGCTTGAAAGATGATAACAACAATCTTGAGGAAAAGATTCTAGTATCATCTTCGTTATATAGTCTTACAAACAGTACAGGTAATGCCAAACTCATTTTTCCTTGACAAATGGTACATTTTTTTATCTGTTAAAACTCAATTGTCCTTCACATTTTCTGTTCCCTCACGTGCTATCAGATTATTTTTCAATGATCCGGCTAGAGGAAGAGGTCGTAGATTGCCTTCGCAAGCTCTCCCGAGCAACATGGACAGCCAAGGAAATAGTATCAATAGCCACGAGCAACTTATCCGATCCATTTCGTTAACATGGAGCCTATCCTTGTTTAGGTTGCTCCTGTACATGCCTGTTTTAGAAGTAACCTTGTGTTTCTTGTACAGGAATTTGTTTCTGTTATGATTCTTTCTTATAGTGCATTTATGTTAAATTGATTTTCCAGATGAGATCGCAAGGAGTGTGAGCAAGTGCTGCTTCTGGGCCAAAGTTGAAACGAAATGATATTATATTTTTCGATCTCTTCAACAATAATTGCCTAAGAGTAAGCAAAATTATTAGTGCATCCTACAGAGACAAGAATAACAAATGAAAATACGAAATTATCAGGAAGGTACAAGTAACAGCAAAGATTTTCCTAGGCACGTAAAATAACCAAAATACGAGCCGTCATACGAACAAGCCAAACTATCATTACATACAGAGAAAGCTCCAAGCATACGACAAACCCCAGTTACATTTATTCAACACTCAAAAAAACTCCAGACATGACAAGCTAGAGAAACATAGACCCGACGACACTGACATCATTCACCAAACAGCAACAACAAATGCCTCAAACAGACGAAGCAACTCGAATCAAGAAACAGACATGAGACAGACTCAAAACACAACATCCTTCACACAGCAAAGCAGTAAAACATGGGGGGCTGCCTCGTTATCCCAATGCCAAAGACCATGCGCACTGGAGTAACAAGACATGAAACAAACCCCCATTAGATTCACGCACAAACTCCTTCACTAGTAGAGCACTGGAGAGGAGGTTGGACATGGGTTTCAAAAGGTTGAACCTTGGCCAGTACAATCTCCCGCCAACGGACATTAACCAGCCAACAGCAGGCCCCACTCAGACAAAGAACATGTCGTTTTCCAAATCCGAGTGGAGGCTGTAGAAACTCTGATCAAATGAATCAGTAGAAGATGATGAAGCAGAGGATGATGCGTATCGGGAAGATGAATGGGGAGGCTGCGACTCCATCATAGCCTCCTGAAACATACGCCCCCTGTAAGCCACGAGATCAGCATAGTATACTGGTGGAACAAGTGAGACAGGCTTTGTGCAGCGAGTAAAAGTGAAGCACATGTCGTATATGAGCTGCTGCAAGTTGTCAGAGCTAAAGCCATTTTCATCCCAAAGCACATAGTAATGAGTGGGCTTGCTCGTTCCAAGACTCCCATAATGACTGCAGAGATAGAAATCGAAATCACGAGGATGAACAATTGTTGTATCAACCACAGTTCCTGGAGGCACATTGCCAGTCCCGCCCCCATCATTTCTATTCTCAACAAAAAGACGTGTCTGATGACGCTTTTGAGCTACAACAAGCGTGATTGTTGGCCTGTATTTGTCGTCATAAATGGCCTCTTTTAGATCAAGCAACTCTTGAGCAAGTACCATCTCAAACTGCCCCTCACTAACACCATCACGGAAGACCACAATCTTACTTGGTCTAACCTTGTTAAGCTGAGCATAAGCATTGATCAAGCTCAAACACATGGCTCCAAAATTCAGGATCTTCTCAGTACGGTGGGCTTGAGGGCGAACCCTTGCAGCATAACGATTTGCCGCAGGCCAATTAACCGTGCCGAACAACCGCAGCTATAGATGGGCATGATTTGTTCATGGGGGCGGGATGATTTACATCAGCCCCTATAAACATCACATGATCTCGACTATCAAAATGAGGAAGCTGTCTGTTAAGTTCAAAGTTGCTGCCCCCAAGCTTGGCATTGATTTTCAAACTGAGATTAGCAAGATATTGGTCCTGTACCTTATTGGCATTAGAGGACAGGCAACACTGGGTCACCACACCAATTTTCGTCTCCGATATCCACTTGAGAGACTTATAGCCAGGATCCCTTTTAGCCATCGCGCAAACAATCATCTGTAACCCTGCCCCTTTGGTGATACTTCTAGATTCTTCCACAACATCTCCAAGAAGCTTCTTAAGCCTATTATCAGAAGCGAGCTCATTCATTCGAGTGAGACGATATGAAAGAGGGTCCGCCATTTGGATACCCAGGTTTCTGCAACGACCCTTGAGATTGTTAATGAATGCATCTACCTGCAACCTATTATATCGGTCACCCTCGGTAAAATCTAACAGAACCCAACGCTCAAGCGATTTTCCATTCACAAGAGATTTACCAACAAGGTTCCATTGGCATTTATCTCCATCCACTTTAACAGAGCGAGGAGCTCCTAGTTTCAACTCAGGAGCACCAATAACACGACCTACAACCTGTGTCATATTTGTATCAACTCCAATTCCAAAGTTCCTGGTGACCTCCCTGCAAAGAACAATATACAAAAACAAACAGTTCAACAATGAGCCTATGCTTCTCAAACAGAAAAGTTTTCCCAGTAATTTGTCGCAGAAGGGGGAAAAACAGAAAGAAAAAAGAAAAAAGAACAAAAAGAAAAGAAAAAGGAGTTGTAGAATAACAAAGAGGCATCCGTACCGTGCAAATGTCGCAGAACATCCTTTGTTTTATTTATTTTTAAGTAGATATATCAACACAAAGAACCTTTAGATTATTTTGCAATCAAGGAATGTATATTGATTTGAAAGAACAAGCATAAACTTTTTTTGACTTGAGGGTTTAACCGCATAATCTGGGAAAATGCTGCAATTCAAGAAATACTTTACTCAATTGGCTGCTATAAAGTGAAATATTTAGACAACACGTCAATGAAAACAAATTATCCTGACTTCAGGAATATTTCATGTAGTATAGTACAAGATAGTCATCCAAGCAAACCAATTCAAACAACTTGATCAGAGGCTTTTGAGGGAAATATAGCAAACTGTAGCAGATGGAAGCTTAAAACCAAGGGATGGAAACTACACACACATATCCACAGGCATTATCTATGCAAGGGCGGATGTGAAGAATACAACCCAAAAATATCTAGTCAAATTTTCATGCCAGCAAATCAAATGTTCAAGAAGCAGTACTAAATCTGCAAGCAAATAAAGGCAGATCACAACCATGGAGAAAAAGTGAAATCACATACCCACAAGGCCCATCCCTAGCCCGCACCATTGCATTGATTGTGTTCTTTCTGTCCCATGACTTGACGAGTGATAACCTCTTCAATTGTGCAGCAGTTTCTTTGTCCAAAAGCTCGTTGGGGACCCTCTGTCCCTCGACTAAGACACAGAATTCCATTGGTACTTTATTTGATCTATTATTTTTCCCAAGTTCTAAGCAGGGGATATTTTGGTGCACAATATCCCTACCCCACTTCTCCCTAAAGTACTGAACAAGTGAAACTCTTTGAGGGGGATTCCTGCCTTCTGGATCATCAAGATCAAAGTAAATATCACAGGCATCCTCTATAGTTAGCCCTGCAATGGTATACTTCTGTTTGGTGACACGGTGAATAACTCTGACTTTCAACCCTTTCAGAGCATTGTTGACTTCTCGTCTGGACCTTTTGAGATCATTTACTCCTCTAAATTGTGGAATATGCTCCTGAAGAAACTCTATGACTGGCCATGGCTTTCGAAATGCTAAAACTGAAAAGTCCAAACATAGAGCTAGACCCTGTGACGTGGGCTTCAAACTCTGCTGAAAGCCTCTGTATGCCGCAGCTCCACAATACAGGTCATCTTGTCTCAGATATTCCGGGGAGTAAAAGCTCCGGCCAGCAACTACTCTCATCCTAGATGGATTTTCTTTCATTACCAAATCCAAACCTTGTAGTATATCCCGAGGTATGTCAGAGAGGTTTCCTCTTATGTAGTCGTTCAGCTTGGATAGCTTCAATTCATTCACTAATTTGAGTGTAACCATGTACGAACCGCTCTTCACCTCTTCACCATCAGAAATGTCAACCTGAAATCGTCCCTCTGGCAGATCAACTGCACTGAAAATGTTCTTTTCACCATCATAAGCAGACTTTGCACGTGGAAAATTCAAGGCAGGATCTGAAAATAACTTGTCCCTGATCAATCGCATATCAGATTTTCTCACTGTCTTTTTCACAGGCCTACTGTCATTGGAAGACACAGGCTTCACATCCACATCATAGTGGAAAATAATCTGGTCTGGATTAAATATTACAGGAAAATGGTTAACAAGAAGCCTGATGGTCCTGATGTTAGCTCTCCCACCACTGTCAGGTCTCCTGATAGGCTGAATCTGGTTTTCTGTACACACTTCTTTTGAAGATGCCACATTCTTCGCTTCCGGAAGCTTTTGCAGACCAAGATTATCTGCAATAGAAAAACAGCAAGAATGGATTGAGTTTCTTAAAATAAGACAAGTCATCACATTTATAATTATGAAAGAGACCATTTTTTTTCAAGCACAAATAAAAATACAACATGAACATTCCAGAAATAACTCATCACGTCACTTCTTCAAAGATACCGACCCAGGATGTTAATACATTCATAATACACTTTAGAATCTAAGCAAGAACATCCAGGAACTGTTAAATCTTGGAGCAAATATACTTGTGTGTGTATTAATTAACGCAAGAAGGACACGGCATAAGCATTAATAACCTTGTTGTCATACACCATTCAAGAATATATGCAACAACGTAGCAGCCACCAAACTATAAATTAGGCGCAAATAAACAACCAAAATCCATTCAATTCACCAAGCCCCAATCCCCAGCCTTCTAAGTAAAGTCATTCCAAGAATCCCAAAAGGAAAATGTACCAAAATATCTTCAGCGATACACAGACAGATCTATTCATCAAAAAAAAAAAAGTTACACAGACAGATCTGCAAAAAGTGCGACATAGAAAGTAAAATGATCAATACCAGTAGATGGCTGGGGAGCCTTCTGAGTGGGAGGCACAGGCTGAGCCGGTGAAGGAGACGGAGCGGCAGGGCGCCACGACCTCCCAGTCCACGCGCTTGGTCCTCCACGCGCAGGGCCCACACTCTGCTGAACCTGAGGTGGCTGTTGCGCTTGCGGCGGTCGGTAGCCCCATGCCTGCGGAGCGGGGGCCTGGCTCCCCTGAACCGGAGGTCGATTGACCCACTGCTGCTGAGTGGATGGCTGATGGTAACCACCGCGTTGAGGCGAATCCCATCCTCTTCCGCCGCCTCGATTGGGTTGATTCTGGTTGTTGTTGCCACGTCCACCGCTTCCCTGATTGCCGCCGCCGCGTCGGCCCCCACCTCGTCCCCGGCCGCCGCCACGTCCGGCACCGCGCCCATAGTTGGTGTCCATTGTTTTGGAAAACGTAAGAGTAGACTTGACTGTAAAGGAAGAAAATAAGGAGACAACAATAATAATAGTAAGCAGTGGTCCAAGTAGCGGGTTTTGAGGCGTTTTATATAGTGAGTGAGGGGGTGTGAAGTGACTAAAGAGGGCTCCGCTTAGCGCGTAAGCAAGAGTCGACAGGAAGTCACTGGTTAGGTTAAGCAAGGAATAAAGAAAAAGAGTCGAGGATATAAATGGAAACATAATTAAATGGTAGAGTCGAGGAAATTCCAGAAGGATCTGTTGGTTTGTTATTGGTTCATGCAGATAAATAATCGGTTTTTGGAAGTTGCTTGGAAAAAGACCAGAACTTGCACCCCAAGACTTTTGCGTTGATTGGGCGCACACTTCATTAAAAGCCAAATTGACAGTTAATTCTCTATTTTATTAAATTAAAACCGATCAAATCTACCGTTTAATTTGCTCTCTTTTAAATAATTTTACTATTACTAAAATAGCCTTACAGATTCAATGCAAAGCGCACATTAGCAATGTAAAATCACTGCACTTCAAATGAATCATCAAAACTTATCCAAAAGCAAAAACGAAACAAAACAAAACAAATGTGGGTAGTTAAATAATATGTTTGAATTGTAATATTGTATTGTATAATTTCTTACTCATTATCTCCTTATTTACATTTCATATGTGGTAATGGTATGAATCCTATATATAACAGAAATTGACTAAAACATCATCTCATTTCGTAAAAAGTTACACACTAACGGTTAGTTTCACATATATTTCAAGACGTGGGCACAACAAAATATCAATAATTTATTTAAAATATATAACATATTATATGTAAATCATACCGTCTCGTAACACTATTGTGCAGCGGATCTATTATACAAATTGAAATAACTAAATCATTTATTGGGTTGAGTAAACTAATTACATTTAGCACTCATGTTGTCATAAGGTAAAAAATATATTCAAATACGCAATTCACGTTCCCAAATTGTCACAAACAATTCGCGCTTTTATAGGAATCCAATCGCTTTCTCTTCAAATGTATCCACACATCAACCTCACCGCAACTTTAAATCCTATACAAAACTTAGGCTTAAACTGTAGTGTATATGTATCATTATACTAACTCTTTAATAGAGGACTATAGAAAAATGGTTTATATTTTCTAACTTGTTCTTAATTTATTGTTTATGAATTAAATATAAATCAAGAACTAAATAATGCATAGGAGAGAAAATCGTAGGAAAGTGAGAGAGAAACAAGACAAACTATTTTGTCTTCTATATTTTCGTATGTACAATGAGGAACACATAGGGAGGTATTTATAGCCTCTCCTATATATTTATCCTTGCGAGAGAATGATTCTCAATTGTACTTTTATCTCTTACTCTTTAGTCCAAATTTTAATTGATTTCTATTTATCTCTTATTCTTAGAATTCATCTTTTAGCTATAAGATTTATCTCATAGTCTTATAGTCAAATTGAAATTCTAGATTAAATGGAATATTAAATTAAATTAAAATTAATTTAATTATAATTCCAATTTAATCTCCAAATTAAAATCATTTTTTAATTTGGTCCTTAATTGAAATCGTATTACAATTTAGTTCTCAAATCAAAATTCAATATCAATTTAGTTCTAAATTGAAATCTTATTTTAAGTAATAAATTAATTGAAATCTAATTTCAAGTTAATTTCATCAATTGATTCTTAATCAATTAATTCTTAAACCGATTTTGTCAAATTGATTCCTATCTACCAATTAATAATATAATTAATGCTATGCAATGAAGATAGTCGTAAAATACAAAACTTTTAATTTATTATTTAATCGAATAGAGTATTTGATACAAATGCCTCATTTGATTTGATATGATACATTGTAATACAAACTTTAGTCCATAAAATATTCCATGTTTGATGCATAATGCTACAATGTGTTGAGATACCCTAATTCACGACCACATGGATTGGATACATGGTTTAACCGTATATTGAGTCTCAGAGGGCGAGGTTTTATTGTGGTAAGTAGATCTCGTGTGGTGATTGTATTACAACTGCAATTACAAGTTTGTCCTTATTCTTTCCTTAATTGTTGGATACTATTCTAAGACTAACTAAGGACAAAAAATTGAAATTACATCCTAAATACACTAATTACATGGCCAAGAAATCCAATCTCACCCAAGAGGTGATATTCCCAACTTCCATAATAAGTTCAAATTGGGCATTTTGAGATATACAACATCAAATCAAAAATGCCCAAAATATTCCATACATCATGAGATTGCATTTGATGCTAAGGCATCTGCAATGTTTGTTGTTTCTTCCAGGTTTAGGCCCGTCGATAGTGCTACATGGACCAATTGTATAAAATTGCCTTTTCCAATTCAGTTGGAACTTGGAAGGATAACAACTTGCTACCGAGAATATATGAACTAATCTGGTTATGATTATGAAAACAAGAGTAAAAGCCAATTAGAACATCTCCAAGAACCAGTACCAATAGTTGCATTTTAATCTCACTAAGGACATGCAATCACTGGCAGGGATTACAAAAAGCAAAAAGGTTACACCAGAGCTAACTTAATTAAACTACAATATCCCAACTCTGAGGCGGTTACAAGCTATAACATTAGCATAGATAACAACAAACCTTGTCTTATCAACACAGAAGGCCCAGAAACCTTTAGATTCATACACAAACTCTTATAGTTTGGTAGTGTACATACATCCTTCACTCTTCAACAATCCCGTAAGGAGTGGGACTTGTTCCTCAAACGAAAAACATGATGTTCTGAAGATCAGGATGAAGGTTGTAGAAACTTTGATCAAATGTAGTGGAATTACGCAAGCCCAAGGATGAGGGGAATGAACGGGACTTAAATTCCTTTGCTGCTTCTTGAAAAATGCGCCCCCCCCCCCCCCCCCCATAGGCCGCCAGGTTGCATGGTGTCAAATGACAAAATAGGGCTTTGCTTAAGTGCAAAGTAGCATAGACTCGTGCAGGGGTAGAGATGGAAAATGCTTATAATTGAGCTTTTACCATTTATGGAACGATATTTTAGGACATATTAGATTTTTTTATTTTGAAAAATAACTATTCCAATTTCCAAAAGAATGTAAAATGTTCGATAAAACTTTCTTTTATAATATTCCAGCTCAATTTTTTTATAATATAACTTTTTTTAACGTCAAGTTGTTTTGATATTTTGATGCAACAATTTAAAATTATCTTGAAATATACTTTTATTTGTTACATTAAATTGTTTTAAGAAAAAACTACATTTAGACTTATTTTCTTGCTTAATTTTTTTTTTTTTTTGGGTTTCTACTTCTTGGCCTCTTTTGATTGGTTGTATTATATTGTAATAACAAGATTAATCCATCTAAAATTTTATATTTGATTCTTGATATTAGTATGTATTGAAATGCCAGAATCTATGACACCATGGATTGAAACCATCATTTAAGCTTGGATTCAGTCTTTGGGGGGAGGTGCGATTGAAGGAAGTCAACATGTACTACTTAATATTTTAAAATTAAATTTATTAAATTGTCCTTACTATAAAATGCTCAAAAACCAATGAAAAATAATTTTATGGGCAAAATAGAACTTTTGCTAATAATTCAATGTGGTCCATAAAATCAAATGAGGTTGATAGTACTATTGAAATTTGAGCCATGAACTAAATCGCACAAATCAAATATGATAGTTTAGTTATAATTATCCAACTTAATATCCACACAATTACTATATACACATCCATCCAATATGAAATATCAAAAAAGGCCTTGAGAATAGTTCAAACTTCGATGCATTAAAGTTTTTTTGTCCTAAAAAAAAAAAGCGCGCACACACACATACGAGTTTGTTTTCTTTTTTTTTTTGTTAAAAAAAATCCAAACGGACCCAATGACCCATAATTCGTATGGAGCAATTGCAGTCCACGGCACATGGGCCGAAAGGTTAGCATTGTGTTGGCACTGCCAACCAGGCCCAATCGATAACGAATCGCCCGGTGCATGACTTGATATCTTAATTTTCTTTTCTTTGCATGAAAATCCGGTTCCCCGCCAGTTTGGGCTCGTGACATATCCATGGGCCCACGGGAGACGCGTGCTAAGACGCGTGGGACATGTTCGAAAGAATATGCTGCTGCCAATCTTAAATTAATGTTCACGCAATACAACCAACAAAAAGAGTACAAATTTCTCTTTAAGTCATAAATCTTTTGCATTAGGGATTTTAAAAATATAAGCTCGAGTTTGAGCTCGAGCTCTAGGAGATAAGATTCATCGAACTAAAGCAAGATTTTAATGGAAAACTTTTTCATACATTGAGTCTGAGTTTCATACATATGTCAAACAATTCACACTGCATTAATTAATTTACTTATGAAAAATATTAACATAAAAATATCTAACACAAAATCAACAATTTAATTTGTTAGTCGCTCAAACACTGAATTTGTATAAAAATTTTCCAGTTCCAAGTGAATGTGCCAGCTAACCCTCAGTCAACACATATGCTTGTTGATATCCAGGTGGCTCGTGCACATCAAAAGAGATCTTTGTGGCCCGTCCTTGCCCTTTTGGGTCATACAACATGTACACTTGCACACATAATACAAATCATATCTATGAATATGTGTGTGTGTGTGTGTTGTGAGACAATTGTTAGTGCGTGACCGGGCAATTGTCAAACAGCTTGTTCCGCTGATCAACTCTGACACTGTTTTTTCACTTCCTTTTTCTTTTGTCATTTTTCTGCTCTCCTTTTCAAAAGTTGATCCCTTTTCTTATTTCCTATCTGCACACCACAAACTTTACTTGTTCCAGGCACGCAACACGTCTTTTAACTTAATCTGTACATCTTATAAGATTTTTATTTTATACTGTTGATTAAAAGGTTTGTTTTTAAAAACTTTTGTTATATATATATATTTAAAAAAAATCATTTTCACAAAATAGCAAAAAGAATTTTATTAGCGATTGTGTAATTTGTTCCATTATGATGGCCCACAGATAATTTGCTGATAAAATTTATTTTTAATTTATTTCCACTTATATAACTTTTCATTTCCCTAATTTATACGTCAGCCATCTACTTTTTAGGTGTTATGTAGTGGCATTGCTATTTCCAGATTTTTTTTTTTCTAAATCAAGAAGCTTCTTTCCTCATTAATATTATTTTCCCTTTTTTTTCATTTTTTCGGAAAAAATAATTAGTTTGTTCATGAGTTGTCTGGGGATGAATCGGCTTGCTTTTGGGATTACGAGATATTTGCTTTTCGTGATTCTTTTCCATGCATAATTATTGATACTTCAGATTGATTTATATCATCCCGAAGCATTCTTGGATTCACGTTACTTTGCTTTTATTGGAATCACACTTTACCTTCATTCACCTTCTTGCAGTGGAACCGCCAATTGATCGAAAGGTCAGATTTTTCATTTCCATTTTCAGTTTTTCTAACACGACCGCTCTCTCTCTCTCTCTCTCTCTCTCTCTCTCAGACACACACACGGGCACACACACTTCTTGTGATTGCATGCATCAATCCTTTGGAGTATTGGGTTTCTCTACGAACAATGATATAGCGGTTTAGGTACCTTATTAATCTATATTTTCTGATTTCAGAAATCGGTATCTGGATTTTAGCAGTGACTATTCTGTTGAGGTGCAAAACTGATACTGATCTTTGACAATTTACCTGTCTTGATTTCATCGAATTTGTTCAAGTATTGTTTCTTCATCCAGAGGAGAAAAATGCTGGGACTCGATTCTTATGGCTTCTCAATGATAAAGTGATTGAAATCAATTTACAAGAATTTAATTCTACGATGGGTTGTTGAGATTGTTAATGGGAATTATCTAGTTTTCTGGAACATCAAACTAGAATCTCAAATGGACTTCAGCAATTGCAAGCCATTGAGATTCTCTGGACTACACTTGAATACTCTGTTTTGCAAATGTGTGATCTTGGCGGTCTTTCTTTTGGTTTTTAGATCACTCTGTCTTCCAAAGTACTCTGCATTTGGTGGCATTCGAAAGAGCAATTTATTCGCATTAAATTTGCAACTTCATATTCAAAAATCTAAGTTTCTAGAAGTCCCTCAGATCATATGGGGTTTGAACAATCAAAAAATTGCATTGGCAAGAACTTGTTTAACTGCAAGAATGTTAAACCGAACTCTCTTAGTGCCTAGCTTGAGTGCTTCACTGTTCTACAAAGAGGTTGATCGGTTGAAACCTATTTCATTTGATAAAGTTTTCCAATTTGAAAAGTTTAATTCTCTCTGCAAAGGGTTCGTCCAATTGGCCCGTTACTCTGAAGTTTCAAACGGGACTAATATCGTTGAGCTGCAAAAGGGAAGCGGGAGGAGATGGACAGTTGAGAAAGATTTAGATCAATTGAGAAAGTTTAGCAAACATCCCTATGATCAATATGAGATCATCCGTATAGTTGGCAAGAACCCTTTTTTGTGGCATGATCATTGGCCGGCTAAAGACTATGCAAAGAGCTTCCAATGCTTAGTCTTGGTTGAAAAAATAACTAGAGAAGCTGATAAGGTTGTTACAAAGATCAGAGAAATTGGATCGAAATTGCGAAATGAGGTCAATCTATTACTGCAATCAGTGGCGTATGTAGCGGTTCACATGAGGATCGAAAAGGACTGGATGATTCACTGCAAGAAGCTGGAGCAAAGATTAAATGTAAGTGAAATTTGTAGCAGCAAGGAGCAGATCATGAAAAGAGTGGGAAACATTGCGGGCTTGAAAACACCAATTGTAGTTTACCTTGCAGTTGCCGATGATCTTCTTGAAGATAACTCTATCCTGACTGGCTGGAAAGAAGGGTTGCTTCCTTTTGAGAAGAAAAGGTTGGGTGTTTTTGATGTGTATAAGCAGCAGTCCTATCTGATTCAATCAGCTATCGATTATGAAGTTTGCTTGAGGTCTGATGTGTTTGTAGGGAACAGCTTTTCAACTTTCTCTAGTCTCGTAGTTCTTGATAGAACTCAAAAGATGATTGCTATGGGTGGTAAGGAACTGTGTGCAACGGATGTTAGATGGCCGTCTTATGCGTACAATTTGCAGGGCGAATCGGAAGGTCCTCACCCATGGGCAGCCAATATGTCTGAGTTGAGCCTCCAAGGCATTAGTTATGGTTCTAATCATATTTCTTGCGGTTAAGTCGACTGGGGATGATTGAGCTCAGGCTCTTCCTTAGTTGCCCTTTTGGAGGAATTGGTGTTATAGATTGAATTCATTTGTAGAAAATACTCTATAGAAGTCTGAAGTAGCAGTATATGAATGGTTCAGGCGTACCTTTTGTTTTGCAGACCTCGATTTATAGGCGACCATGATTCCTTTTTCTTTTGTTTTTGTTTCATCCTGGGGAAGTTCAAATATTTTGTAGAACACTACCACTCAGTTTGAACTTCAGGTGTAAAATTGTGGTTTTATAGTTTTGTTGCTGTAAAATTACTTGTGAAATGAAAGGTTTTCGATCTTGTTGATTTACACATTGTCGTTTGTATTTTGAGATTCGCAGGAATTCAATTTGCTTAGTTGTTGCAAAGTCTGAAGTCTGAGCGAACATGGAAGTGCCACTTTAGACAATAATAAGTATGATAAGAAGTATGCATGTGTTGATGGTATGTGTGCATATTATTAAAAAAAAAATCCAAGGCTTGCAAATGGAACATTATGAGTTGGTGGAATTATGTCGAGACTTTGGGACAA
Organism: Petrea volubilis; assembly: GCA_026212405.1. Lineage (NCBI taxonomy): Eukaryota > Viridiplantae > Streptophyta > Magnoliopsida > Lamiales > Verbenaceae > Petrea > Petrea volubilis. The sequence goes on from JAOWBU010000568.1 coordinate 17,281, forward strand.
ATGTGATCCATTACCACCAGGGCGTGAGGCTTGCAATTCAAGATTCCTTCTGATAATCACAAGTTGGCAATCTTTTTCAGCAAACAGATCAAGATTAGCATTAGGAAATTGCTTTTTTGAAGAGGTGAATTCAAGAGAAACATCATGCAAATTCAAAAGCTATAATATGGAAATTTGTTAGACCAAAAGAACCAAAAACATCACGTAGATAATACCATCACTACGTATGAACCAAAACTCACGACATTCACGAAACTCGCTTCATTGCTTTCAACTTCAAGAATATGTTCCCATCATATTTTCCTTTCATTTCTTTCCTTTCTTCTTCTCGTTTATGTTTCTATCAAGAAGAAAGAGATCCTGACCGACACGAAGACAAACGTTCACCCTCAAAAAGGTTATAAGCGTTCAATATGACACTGTAACTATATAACAAGTTTGGCCCTATTCAGCTAAAGGAGTGTGAGAGTGAGGTACTCTACCTCCTACACCATATGCTTTTCTCTGAAATGACTAATCGACTCATTTTCAGCTGTCCAGTGTACAATTCCTACGAGGTCACTGGATGTAGTCATCATAGTAATTATCACTAATAACAGAGACAAATCTTTCAAGCCAAGGCAGCTGATGCAGATCCTTCATCGCATCAGCATATGAATCTGTACAGCGTGGTGGAGATTGATAAGGACTGTGATCAGTCAAATCGAAACCTCCAGCAAGAAACCTCTGGATGAGAGCTAGTTGTGATCTCTCTTGATCTGAATATGCATCCATTGTCATCGGGAGCGACTCGAATGAGTCCCATGCCCATTGTTCAAATTGTTGGGCGGGATAAGTTGCCAGTTCCTCAGCATTATCTTCGTCCCAAAACGCACATTGACATGTCTGTTGGCCATCCCTATAATCAGCACCACAAGAATAACAGAATTCATGGCCACACCTATACAAACAGAGGAACTGGAATGAGTACACAAGTCCGAGATATAATATAGGAGATGCTATTTCCACATTAATCATATCAGTATTTAAGTGAGGTTTATGTTACTCAAATTGTCTTAAATAGTGGAAGAAATACGGAATTTAAATAACGGTGCAACTGTATACTTCAAGAATTCACAAACCAATACTTTCCAGTTTAGACGCAGCAATACAAAAATTTACCACTTCCTTGTGGGGTAGAAATCTTTTTGTTTCATAATCAGATAAAGAGAGACAAATGCAAATGCATGAAAATCTCAAACCGTTGGACTTTCAACATAAAGCAAGCTCTCAAATCTCATACCATCAGATGAACCAGATTCAAGTGAAATAACAAGATAAACACAATGAAAGGGGCTAAAATTCTTGAAGTACACAATAGGTTTATGGGAGAACTCAATTGAAGGGGGTGCACACACCAGACACGGACATGAAAAATCAACATGAAATCAATTATCATTGACTCACGAACATGATATAAAACATATTGCAATCTAAACATATAGACTACCTAGATAACAACATTGAAGCAACAAATCCAGCATCTGATTAAGATCAAGCAAAAATGATCTTAATTTCAATGGGAAATTTTAGAATACCCACCAAGACACAAATGAATTTTCAAAGGAGGCCTGAAAGGCTGACTCCTCATACAGGAAGACCACATACATCTATGCATCTCCCCATTGAGCAGCCATACAAAAGATCCAAGCTTTTTATTTATTCCACCATTCATGATAGAAAGGGATTCTTCTAAAAGATTACAGGCTACTCAATTAATTAATATGCAGTTTTATTTCCAAATTCCAAGAAAACTCACCAGCACGTCATGTGGTAGCAACCATGAGTGAGCTCAATCATCCTCCGACACTGTTGGCAACGCATCCACCTCTTATTTTGTGCCAGACGATGCAATGTTAAATCAGAAGCATCCCTCTCCTCCAACGGGAGATTTTGGTACTCTTCGCATGTCATTGAAGAATGCCAAGGAACCCCACAATCAACACAAATAAATCGCTGACAAACAGGACACTCCACACAACTATTGTCAGACTGGCTCGATGAACTCTCCCTAGCAGACAAACACTCATGAGGATCAAGCAGGACGGAGCAACTAGGATAGGGGCAATAAAGTTTATTTGAGTTGAGGATGTTTGCTTCAGAAAGGGCTCTCTCCAAAGACTCATAAGAGGTAACCGGAAGAAATGACTTGCATTCAGAGGCCGAAATACAGTATTTGCATTTCAGCTGTGGGCATCTAATAGGGACTTGACTAGATTGTATTTTTCCCTCAACATAGGTTTTCATACAGTGCGAACAGAATTTGTGCGAACACTTGATTGTGAGCATCATAGACGAAAGCTTCTCCTCGCAACAGATTGAACAGCTTTCTGTCACTTCCTCTCCCTCAACAGGGAAAGAGACTATACCAACAGCCACTTGAGCTAACTGCACTGCCTTTTGTACCTCAATAGCAGGAACAATTTTAAGGACAAAAGTCTCCATAATACCGGCTTGTTCTAGAATCCTTTGTCTCAGAGCCACTAGAAGGGGACTTTCAACATCTTCATCTTGCATAATCTGAAAGAAATTCGCATTAAATTCAACATATATTGCACAATTGTTAAGAGAAAGAAACGACTAGGTAAGAAAACTTGCAGGAACGAAATTTTGAGGGTTTAGAAAATTCTAACCTGATTATACAAGATTTCAGAATCAGTAAATGCAAAAACCCGCCTGATATTATTTTGTATAGCCTCAGATAGACCATCCAGCAAGGCTAAATAATCAGCAACCAAATCTTCTACATAGAAATCAAGCTTTTTTTGGACTCTAATGGGAGAGTTACTGCCTGACCTCTCCATGACCACCCCAATTCCAGAAATCCTAGAACCAGAATCTCCAGGGCCAGCAATGGATACACCCTTGAAGGACATTTTCACAGAGTTTTCATCAATATTGCACTCAGAATCCACCTTTGCATATTCTTCCTTCGCTTTCAATTCATCCTCATCCTCACAACAGCTTCTGAAGTCTTCTTCGTCTTCTCTGTACATCTCTTCAGGAAGAACTCTTTGTTCGTCCATCGCCGCGTAAGACTACTTCCCAACTACCGGAATTTTCTTCACCGCTTTACTTAAGGATTATGCAGATTTCAAATCACCAACAAAAAATCAAATCTATATTTCCCAAAAAATCTAGAGGGAAAAAAAAAATGCTGTAACATGAAAAGAAGTTAATTTTCCAGAATTCAGTAACCATCCATCAGCAGATATTCGAATTTACTGTAGGGCTCAACAGCTTCAAGAAATTACTGTATCAGCCTTCCAAGAAATTTCGATCTTCCACGCTACTTCTGTATAAACATTCAAGAATCGCTCATCAGCTTCAAGATCCAATTTTTCAAAAAGCAAGAACTCCCAAAGATTCAAATATTCTCCATTTTTTATGCGAATTTTTGCACAGTCAAGGGTTCCCACCACCCGAAAAAAGGTGTTGGAACAAATTTCCTCTGTTCTTAAACAAAGTCATCCTAAGGATATTTAAAAAAAAAAAAGAGGAGGAAAGAAAAAAACCCACTTCTCTGCCAAACCATACAGTGGACTTGTGTATGCAGAAATAATTAATCCACTAAAATCAAAAACCAAAGAAAAAAAAAAAGAATAAATTGATGTACCATATATGCATATGAAAGAAGGAATGAGTAGAGAAAGCCAAGAAATCAAGCTTGGGTGGAAGAATTAGTCACCTGACAATGTCTCCGAGTGGGAATTTCTTTATTTTTTATTTGTATATACATACATATATATATATATATATGCAAGTATATTATATACAAGGGAGGTACATTAGAACCCTAATCTGGCAACTCCTGGTTTGTGTCTCCACAGAGGTTTTCTTGCCATAATTTTCTTTTCTTGGCTTGCAGAGGCAGAGAGAGAGAGAATCAGTCACTGCTGGTGTAAGTGGTTTTGCTATCCTCAGAATTTCTTATTTTAGATTTGAGCGATTTGTTTCTATTTGTTGAAAGTGGTTTCTGTGAATAATGACAACTATCTTTCTAAGCAAGGAAAATGGCAATTATTGTTATTATTATTATTGAAATTGGAGCCCTCTAATGATTCTTAGATGAAAAATGACCAAAATTTAATTGCAAGATTCCCTTATTCGGCTAATCAAATAAAATTTAACAATCATTATTGTATTCAATCGAATATTTCATGTTGAAAAATCCTCAAACTTTAACGCATTGATAATATAGAATAACTTTCCTATTAATATTTAATTTGTGATCTAATGACATTACGACAAGACGAATATGTAATAAAATTATATTGTATATTATATGGTATCGTATACTTATATTTAATATAAATAAAACTTTGAAAATAAATTCCACTATCATACAATGACTCTTTGACATTAATAAAAATTTCAATTTTATTTTATAGATAAATTAAAAAAAAAATTGTATATAACCTCATGCCTAACAAAAATAAGCCAACATCTATCTCATTTAAAATTACACTTTCAAAAATCAAATCGTGGAATAGTGTTTGTACTTGTAATTGCGAACTAAATACAGGCTAAAGCCAGGGGTGATGTTGGGCAGACTTGAAATTAATAAACAGACGTGGCAGCTTGAAAAGGCGTGGGGTGCATGATTTATTTTGGAGGTTGGCGTATGTTATAATTAGCCCTTCTTGTTCTGTTCACATGTGGTAGTCGAATGACGCATTAATTTTGAACAGAACAGAAAACGAAAAATAATAATAATAATAATAATAATAATAATAATAATAAAAGATTCTGAAAAGCAAAGCAGAGCAGGAGCACATGGGTTTTGCGTTTGTTTTAAGCCTGTTAAATAAAAATCCTATTTTGACTTTCAACGTCATTTGATTTTGTATTTTACTCTTTTATCCACCGCCAATTGTTTTTTAAAATTTTATTTTATGAGATGTTTTAATTTTTTTATATTGATGTAATAATAAATTGTCGGAAAATGATGATTAGAGATCCTTAAAGTGGGACTTTAGGATAAGCATTTTTAATGAGTGTAGGAGTGTCAGAAATCAGGCTTTTGTACAGGAATTTGTTTGACTGATTGCTCTTCCTGTCACAGGATTAAACAAAATAAATAATCGTACTTGAGAATTGTTTTAGTCTTAGTAATCAAAAACATTGTCTGTTTGAAAAGGTTTTAGCAACTGTCCGGACAACATAGCTTGTCACTAACATTAAAAATTTTGGCTATGTTTCGTGTCACATTGGGGGGAGGGAGAAGTATTTCGGAAAAATATATTTTGCTAATATATTGGGAGAATTGTGTAAAAGAAAAGCATGTTTTTTTTTTTTAGAGAGACAAATTTTATTGTATGCCTTTTCCTATAATTTTTTGTTTCATTAATAATGTCGCATCAAAAATTTATATTGTTATATTTTATAATTATAGTGGTGTAATGATTAAAAGTATATGTATTTATATTAAAATAATGATTGAAATATATAATATATAAAAAAAATTATGGACATGATGATTTGAAATGATTATAATTTTTTTTTATAATATCTTAGAAAAATTGAGTACAAATTTTTGACGGATGTTTGGTATCTATTTTGGGTGTTGAAAGGTATTTTACAAAATGAAATCTAACACTACCTTTAATATTTATGAAACGAGATTTAAGTTTTGTAATATATAATATATTTTCATAAAATAATTTTTTTGACAAAAGTATGCCCAATATGCCTTTGTATTGGCTTCACGAAGAACAAATACTCACAAGTCGTCTCATTTTTCCAATCAATTCATGTCCAACAAGTGTTCTTTTTTTTTTAATAATGAAAATCGACTAGATAAATAGCAAGTAATTACATCAATATTTTAATTTCAATTTAATTATCATATCGTTCATAATCACACATCTCGTGTAAAGTAATATACTAATATTACAATATAAGTAGACGACTCCAACTATCAACATCTTGATCAAGTTCACTGTCATAAATAGACACCAAAAAACGAAAGATGAGGAAGAAATTTAACATCCAATTATAAGAAAAGTAAAAACTTATAGGAACATTATTAAATCTCTAAATATATCTCATCCAATAATTGATGTTTGATTGGTTGTAGTTGGTCCATTTTTTTTTTAATTGATTTTACATGCAAAAAAAAAAAAAAAACAAGTGGACAATGACTAGTTGCTGCATCAAACAAACCGTAACAACCCTAATTGGAAAAAAAAAAATGGTCGCAAGAAGTATTTTATAAATGAAATAGGGTGTTTATGGTATTTCTGGTAGGAGTTGGTATAGTTGGTAAGAATTTGAAATTAGGGGACGACGGAGACACCCACCACACATGCATTGCACTCTGTCATCATCACAACATTGATAATGTTTTAACGTAAAAATTAAAATAAAAAAATAAAAAGAAACAAAAAAGTTGGAAAAAGTCTATAAGACAATTGACACATTTAATACGGTAGCAAAATTTAATGTAGCCCGGCCGAGAAAAAAAATTCACTGTAGTCAATGCTTTAATTGTTGAATTTAAATATAATCATGTTAATATTGAAAATAAATAAATAAATAAATAAATAAATAAATAAAATTATAACAAGATTATATTGAAAACATTATTTCGGTATGATCCATTTGAATACCATTTTTCGAATTGTAATTTTTGCAACATCAAATTTGTTTTGCTGAAAATACTTCCAACCGTAACGCTATATATTTAGTTAAGGAATTTAGCGAGAAAAACAAAATATTAATTTGATTGTTTAATTATAAAAGAAAAATGTTATGAAAAATATAATGCAATACGAGAAAAATGAGAGAGAGTTTATTTCGAACTCTTTTCTTCTTAAATACATCAACGATCATTCTTCATCTCTGTTTCTTTCTCGGTCTGTTTTTTTTTTTAATTTTTATCAGATAACCAAACAGACTTGAGATTTTTGTAGCCAAAATCTTTGAATATATACTGGGCTTGCTCGAATTGGGCTAAACATGAAGATGGGTCTAAGCCAATTTAGCCATCAGAGACATGCCACGAGTGCCGAAAAGAACAGCAATATAAGCCCATGTTTGAAGCCGCATACTCTTCTGCAGCTTAGCGCCCATAAAATCAGATGAGAGCAGGTCCACCAACGCCATATAATTGAGTAATCCGGCGGAGCATGCATCAAGCACTCCAACCACAATCAGGGCCGTTGGGCTGTTATCGCTGTAAACATTTGATAAACCTATGCCCAGTGCGATCCCAAGCGGAGTTGTGGACGAGAAAAAGAACACCATTATCGCTTTCATTCTCATACCATAATCCGCCTATTGTTCATCAAACAAACAAACAAACAAAAATGTCCCTTAATTAATTACTTCAACAATCATCATATAATAATAGGTACGGGCAAAATATTCTATAAAGACATCCATTATTGAGCTAACATGGGGATCGAGTACTGAAATTTTGATTTGGGTAATAAATCTAAATCGGGTTTAATCAAATTAGTGTAAAATTAATTAAATGTGACAAGTGAACTGCACTAGTCATATATGCTATAAGAAAAGTAACATCTCAGTACAATAACATGACCTGCAATAGTAATTAAATGTTGAACATGATCACACTCGAGTCGAGCTTGACAAAATCACCTGCAGAATGCATCCTCCAAGACCCATCCCTTCAAAGAGTTGATGAAAGCAAAGAGCAGCCGGATTTTTTACAATT
>JAOWBU010000569.1:0-25000 GCA_026212405.1 Petrea volubilis
AATATTTTATTAATAGTATAGATAATAAAAAATGGTGCTTGCTTTGAGGGGTTTTTCAATATAGAATTAACGTTATTTAGATCAACAATTGGGAGGGCAAAAAAAAAGTTAAAAATAAAAATAAAATTAATCAATTTTCAGTCCTAACAATCATTTTTTTTTTAATGAAATCAATTTAACAATCAATCCACACCAAAAAAAAAAAAAACCTTAACAATCAATCGGTATTTAAAAAAAAAATTAGTTGTCGATGAGGCCTTGCCTCTTTAGTGAAGCGAAACCTATAATCTTTAAATTTTGAGTTTAATTTTTTATATATACAGATATTATTCTAATCGTATACTAAATTTTTTTAAATATTCGATAGTCATAGATCGCTTTTTGTATAGAAAGAAAGAAAAAAAAAAAAAAAAAGAACAAATCAGCATTAATCACTTTTGGACAACAAAAGAGCTCCAAACAAACCCCAAGGAGGTTGGTGAGATGCGCAAGGTCTAATAACAACAGTGACCCGTTTTGGCCCGCCAACCCCTACAAACCTAACCCCTCTCAACAAGAACTGATAGCAATTTTTCCTGAATCCGCCAAAATCTGAAAAACCCCATCAAAGCAAATCCACCATTTCTCCATCTGAATCGCTGACACGCATAATTTTCACGAGAAATGGCGCACGTTAGCAACATGACGCAGAAGCTCCACCCACCCAAGTTCCCAACCCCCAATGCCAAATCCCCTGCTTCAACTTCATGCTCGTTGTTCTTTGGCTCCAAAAATCTGAAAAATTCATCAAAAAATTTGTGGGTTTTGAATAAAAGTTCAATCTTTACGGTTAGAAAGATGAGTCAATTGAAGGTATCGGCTTCCGTTGCCGCGGCGGAGAAGCCGTCGACGGTGCCGGAGATTGTGCTGCAACCCATCAAAGAAATCTCCGGCACTGTTAAGTTGCCGGGCTCTAAATCACTTTCCAACCGTATTTTGCTTCTTGCTGCTCTCTCTGAGGTAATCTTTACGTATGAGTACTGTTTTTTCATTGTGATCTTTTATGTGTTTGTTAGTTCTTGATGTATGTACTGTGCTTAGCGCTTGTTTGGCCTGGGATTGAGTATGTAAGATGGAGCAGGTATGATCTATTGTGGAAGTTGAGAATGCGTAGCCTTTGTTAGAAAATTGCGTTGATAATGCAGCTAAGCCACCGAATATGGTTAGGTTTAAAAACCTTTGTGTTAAGTTTTCCTGTGATCTCAAGGTTAAAAAGTTCGCAAGGGTACGTACTTAAAGAAATCTCAGGCTGGTTTAAGTTGGCGGATTGATATGCCTCCGCAATTTCATGATATGTGGATATAATTTGGCCGTGCATTCATGTGGATGCAGAGATATGTAGTGTTGCATGCATAAAGTATGTGATGTTGTGGTGGGTTTCACTTTCAATGGTGCTTATAGATCTTGGCCTTTTGTGATAGCGATTTTATTATTGCAATGCCATGCCTATACTATATATTTGTGTTTGAGTGTATTTGTCTAATGCTAAACTTAAGGTTCTTGAGTTTAGATGCTGGAGTATTATGTGGCAGAATAGTGTGCTGGGAAGTTTGATAAATCCTTGAATTGATAAAAAAATGGACATGGTATTGTGATATAATTTCTGTAGTGACTTAAATCATGATAGATAACGGAAGAGTACACCCTGCGCTGTGAACTTAAAACATGTAGTTCTTAGCATGTACTAATTTGTTCATCTCATCAAGTCCTTTTCTATTGAGAATTATTTAGGATTCTCTAGGCCCTCTGTTGGTGGTTCATTATTCACGTATGCTTTTTTACATATGAATTAACTATTCTTGGCTTTTAATTAACTTTTGAGGAATCTTGACTGTGCTCAGTCATTTGGTGCTGGGTCTTGAATGCTTATTACATTTCATATCCTTGTTTTTCCAGGGGACAACTGTTGTGGACAACTTATTAAGCAGTGAGGATATTCATTATATGCTTGGTGCCTTGAGGACACTTGGGCTGCATGTGGAAGAAGACAGAGATAAACAAAGGGCAATAGTGGGAGGCTGTGGTGGTTTATTTCCAGTGTCTAAAGACGCCAAGGATGAAATTCAACTTTTCTTGGGAAATGCAGGGACAGCAATGCGCCCATTGACTGCTGCAGTTGTTGCTGCTGGTGGAAATGCAAGGTTTGCCATTAGTCTTTTTATAATCTATCTCTTTGGTAGATTCACTTGTTCACAAGTATGATTTTTTTTGTTTTTCCCACTTATGTTTCATCCTTTCATACATTTTTCAGGATTTCCTTTAAGCTCAAATGTTAACCTGTGATCTTGACCATATTCTTTTACTAATTGAATATAGAGAAACTGAATTAAACCAGTGTTGAGTGGTCAATTTGTACAGCTAGCTGATGCTTATTATTGCAGTAATCTACTTCTTTAGTTTCTAGCATTTCTTTATGATTTTCATGGCTTGCAGTTATGTACTTGATGGGGTTCCTCGCATGAGAGAGAGACCCATTGGTGATTTAGTCACTGGACTTAAGCAGCTTGGGGCAGATGTTGATTGTTTCCTTGGCACCAATTGTCCCCCTGTTCGTGTTGTTGGAAAGGGAGGTCTTCCTGGGGGGAAGGTGAGTCTTCCTCTCTTTTGAAAGTGCATTTCTGTCATTTAATTTAGTGGTTTTTTGTTTTTCTTTTTTCTTTTGAAATAACGTTTCTAGCATTTAAGTTGGCTTTATGTATTCCTGCAAATTACAATGTTGCATTTCACTAATGGCGTTTGCTAATTTTAAGTTGATAAATAGTTTTGTTTCGAGATTCCTATTTAATTTGTCAAGCCAAAAAAAGAGTTGACTTCTACAATTCTTGATTTTTGGGAAAGAAAAAGAAGATGATAAAGCATACAGTTTTGATATATTTGTTTCTAAAATGTTTTAATGAGAATCTATGATTTACTTTTTCTCTGCTTTTGCCTTAATTCTGGCAGGTGAAGCTTTCTGGCTCTGTTAGCAGCCAATACTTGACAGCTCTGCTCATGGCTGCTCCCCTAGCTCTAGGAAATGTCGAAATTGAAATCATCGACAAACTAATTTCAGTTCCTTATGTGGAGATGACACTTAAGTTGATGGAACGGTTTGGTGTCTCTGTAGAACACAGTGACAGCTGGGACAGATTCTTGGTTCGAGGTGGTCAGAAGTACAAGTAAGTTCATTTGTACTAGTGTTTTAAGCTGCTTTGAGAAATTCAAATTTCACGGGAATTTGAAGGATGTAGCTTTTCTTTATCAGGTCTCCTGGAAATGCGTATGTTGAAGGTGATGCCTCAAGTGCCAGTTACTTCTTGGCTGGTGCAGCTGTTACTGGTGGAACCATTACTGTTGAAGGTTGCGGGACGAGCAGTTTACAGGTACTTCTAAGTCCCCAGATGGATGTAGTCTTTTTTATCATTTTCCATTAGAAACAAGCTGAATTTTTGTTGTGTATTGGTATTTGTGTGAGAATGAAGGTATTTCTGAATGAGTAATGTAGAAATTTTAAATTGTCACATTGAAAATAATATTCAATTGTGGGTCCCATTATTATATTGAAAATAATATTTAACCTGTGATAGTGGAAATTTGTCGATACCATTACTTCCTTTATACCAACCTAAGTCAAATAAAGTTGGGAAGAATATTCTTTAGTTAATTTAATTTGGTCCCATTATGAGAACCAAGACTAAGTTGAGGTTTCATTAAAGATGAGACAAATATACATAACTTTTTAGATGAAAAAGTGGTTGAAAATGGAAAAATAGAGGGGGGAAAGAAAATACTGGTCATTTATGGCCTTACTGTGCTATTGTTCTTCAGTTTTCACACTTTCTTCAACTAGTTGATGTAGTAGCAGGTGTGGGAACTACCACATTTACCATCGGCATCCAAGTTTGGTGTTAACTTTCTTACCTCAGCACTTGAAAAAGATCGATTTTCTGATAACATGGAATGTCTAATGTTCTTTTTTTTTTTTCTTTTTCCCCCTCATATGTTCTCTCTTTGAAGGGTGATGTTAAATTTGCTGAGGTTCTTGAAAAAATGGGTGCTGAAGTTTCCTGGACTGAGAACAGTGTCACTGTTAAAGGACCTCCACGAAATGCATCTGGAAGGAAACATTTGCGCGCCATTGATATCAACATGAACAAAATGCCAGATGTTGCCATGACTCTTGCTGTGGTGGCACTTTATGCTGATGGGCCCACTGCTATAAGAGACGGTATGGCTGCCTTTACTTGGTGTTATCTAAGTCTATAATAATCTAATTTTTAACATGCACCTTTGCCCAGAAACATAAGAACGAAACATTATTCGCTAATAAGCTCCTGGAGAACCTTTTAGATTCTACTTTGTTGTTCTCTGCTTATTTGGGAGATAGACTTATTGCATTATGGGCTGGACTAATACCAATAGGGGATATTCGTGGAATTGTATATAGTTATAGGGGAGGCGGCTGTAATTATCATCTGTTTAATTTTCTTTATCTATAGGAAGTAGGTTGGGCTTTATACGTGGAAGTTGAAGTTGATCATTTTCTGTCCTCTTTTTGCAGTGGCTAGCTGGAGGGTTAAAGAAACCGAACGGATGATTGCCATATGCACCGAACTTAGAAAGGTTTGTCTACTTTTATTGTTGCACTCCATTTTGCTATTCTTCTTTCTTTTGAAAAAAAAAAAACAAAAACAAAAATATCCGGTCCATATTGATATCTGCGGCATATTTCAGTTGGGAGCAACAGTGGAAGAAGGGCCAGATTACTGTATAATTACTCCACCCGAAAAATTAAATGTGACGGCCATTGACACATACGATGATCATCGAATGGCTATGGCTTTCTCTCTTGCTGCCTGCGCAGATGTTCCTGTCACCATCAGAGATCCCGGTTGCACCCGCAAAACTTTCCCTAATTATTTCGATGTCCTTGCCACATTTTCGAAGCACTGAAAACCGTTTTTGTTTGCCTAAAATTGCAATCAAGAACTATCTTATGGAGTAATAATCACCCATTCTACCTGAACGCTGGTGCGTTCCTGATGAGGAGGAGAAGGATGCCAGCATGCCCAAGTTTTGCTATGCAATGATAAAAAAATATTATGTACTAAAATGTTGAGGTTGTTTGTACCATTAGAACTCTTATTCTTAAAGCGATGATCCTTTTGTTTGTTTATAGAGATTGTTAATAGTTTGGTGAATGTATTGTGAGCTATTTCTGAAATAAATGCTTTCTTTTCTGATATTACATCAATTAAGAAGGTGTTTTGTTGAGTTTATAAGCTTCTGAAAATTTTTATATAATATTTGAAAGCTTACAAAATATCACAAGGTATTTTACAAAGTTTTTGGAAGAGTTTGTAAGTTTAAAAAATAAGATGTTTAGTAAAAAGATGCTTATTTATTTTGAACATTTTAACAAGTTCTTTAATTTCAACTATATTAATTATGAAATTGCCACTACTTATGTTTCACAGGCTCTACATACAAACTCTACATATATATTGGTGTAGATATATAGGTAAAATATATATACTTATTGGAGTTAGGAATTAGCTGGTAAAGGCCGTTGCCACCTTGAACTTTATATGAAGCCATACATACAATTTATTTATTAAAATTAGAAATTTTATTTTTAAAATCATATTTTATATCTTTTTAAACGAAATTCACTTCTGCAAATAAATTATAAGAAAAGAAAAATATGGACAAAAGGAAAAATTGAATTTAGATATAAAAAATTACAATCCCTGGGAAATATTCTCAACAAAAAAAAGATGAAGATTAAATCTTTTGACTCTTCTATCCCAAAATTTTGATTTAAAGATTGAAAGTTTGATCTTGAATCAATTGCGTAACGAGAATTTGACACCTTGAGAAAGTGTCAGCCTTTTGTGGCAACACTTTGTCGTGGCAGAAACTTGATGCTTGATCTGATGTTGAATTTTATTTTATTTTATGTGTCGTTTTGTGAACCCGACGAGTGCCTCTCACAGGCATAAGATGGGCCTTTTGCATTTTAGTCTCCTTTCGGTTCTTGGACTTGGAGACGATTTAACAATATGACATGTTTAAAGGACTGTAGGGCTGTCAATGGAGCGGATTTTAATCCGAATTCGATCCGAATCCGATCCGAATTTTAGTATATTCGATCGATTAAAATATTCGATGGGTCAGATCCGATAGCAAATATCCGTAATCCGAAATAAATGGGTTGGATTTGGATTCAATGAGTCCGATCCGTTAAAGATCCGAATCCGAATTTTTATATTATATTTTATTAAATTTATACATTATATATAATACAATAGTAATAAATATACTTCAATGTAATGTATATGTCATTATAATTAATAATATATTATTTATTAATTTTTAAGGTACTTTTTTTTAACAAAACATTATATAATTTTCATACATATTTTAAAATATTTTTCTACATTATTTAATTTTATTTTTAACATAAAGAGGCCTTTTTTTTTATAGAATACTAATTAATTAGTCTATATATTAAAGATCTCTATTACATACACCATATATATACACATATAGGATATGTTAATAGAGATATCTATTATATACTATCATTAAATGAACAACTAATAATCTCTATAGTTATTAGAGATCTTTACTAAATATATTATACATAAACGTATTTATATATAATTCTAAATATATATTGTTATTAAATGAAAAATTAAATATGGTGCATAATTATTAAAGATCTCTTATATATATAATATATTTTTATACGTTTCTATATTTATATATTAAAGAATTTTTTATTATTTATTTTTTGGTTCAAGCATAAAATTTTTTTGTCATATCGGATCGGATCGGATTTTTTTATCGGATCTCGGATTTATTCCGGATTCGGATTCGGAATAAAGACTAAAAATTCTATAGGATTTCGGGTCGGATTCGATAGTCGGTCCTTATAATCGAATCCGGATTGCATTGATTTGCTCCAGATCTGATCCATTGACAGCCCTAAAGGACTGTATGTAAATGTTTAAATGTGTTTCATTTCTTAATGGACTATATTTAAAACATTTTAGCCCAATTAATTAATCCAGAGTAATAAAATTTTATAACTTATGTTGCATTAATTCATCTACAAAGCCCAAATTTATGACGAACTTAAAATTTCATACCAACATGTTAGCCAATTTACTTGGGCTTTTGACTTTAACAATATCTTATAAAAATTCAATTTTGTGTTCCAAAATTAAATTTTTTTAATTCAATCCCTTTCATGTCTACATACATATGTGTGTGTGTGTGTGTGTGATGGCGTATGCATAGGTGCAATAACTAGGAAGGCAAGCGAACATGATGCCAATTGTAAAGTGTATTGAGTCATAATTGTGCCACTTTCCAAATGTGACTGTCACATGGTACAGGCGGTTTGCTGGTGGGACAATTATTAATTATTATAATTTATTATTATTTTTATATCTTTTTTATTAAAGGATGTTCAATTACAAATTGATTATATTTTATAATCAGTTCACGAGTGCGCTATTGATTAACTCTAACTTTTGTCATTTATAGCAAAATTGACCGTTTTTTGGTTTCATCTTTCCTTTTACTATTTTGGCAGTGACTTTAACCATGAACACCACAAGAAAATCACTATTTTCATTAAAGAAAAATTTCTGACACAAAAATTTTATCACAAATTTAAAATATTCATGATGGATTAACGACAAAATTCAATATAAATAAAATTAAAAAAAAATAAGTGACAAAATATTTATTAACAGATTTTTTATAGGCGAAATCTGCCATAAAAACTAAATTTATAATTGATTGATTTGTTATTGAAGGAGATGCATTATTGCAATGAAATTTTGGTGTTGTAAATAGATATTATATTTTATACTCGATATAACGTATTATAATAATTGAATGGGTAAATTTTTAAAATTTAATTTAATTTTTTGAAATTTATTTTAGTAAAATTATGACATTACTAATATTTTATTTAATTATTCGATGTAATATATGTAATGTAACACATATGTTACATATAAAATATACCATAAAATGATACTATTGAGGAATAAACAATCGTATCGTGCGAATAAAGGATTCACATGATTTGACTCAACAGGGTTGGAAACAAATGGAACACACGAGGGGATGTATCTTAATTTCATAAAACTGATCAAATTGAACACGAAATTGTAAATTTAGTCATGCGTATTGAGTCCGAATTTTTGCTTTAATTTTATGTGTACCTTTCAATTGAAGGTGTATTTCCATGTTACACCAAGAGGGTGTTTAATCTTATTCTACAGAGCTCATAAGCTCATACAATTTATAAGATATTTTTAGAATTTATAAGCTCCTACATCTTATTTCACAATAAGTTATCAAAATATTTGAATAAAATAAGATCTTGTAACTGTAATATATTTTTTGAACTTATAAATTGTGATTCTGTTTGATAAAAACGAGAGCTTATAAATTATTTTAAGCGTAATGGTGATAAAAAATAATTTCATGTAAATAAATATTTTTTGAGACAGTAAGAATGTTATATTGGAAAACAAAATAAAGGAATTTATGTCATTTTATTTTTTAGTGTTAGATAACTTAAAAGTTGTTTTAGGAAAAAGTTGTGCGAAACTTACTCTTTTTTTTTTCCTTTTTGGAGCTTATAATATCCCAACAACTTATTTTTTTTTAAAAAAAAACGTATAACCTCTTTTACTTAAAAAATTACCAAACAAATTTTAGGAGCTTATAAACTCCTAAATATCTTGTAAGGTGTTTTGGGAAGCTTATAAGTTTAGCCGAACACTCTCCAAATACATATTACAAAAAAATTGAATGAATATCATGTATTCAAAAATGATACCATTACTTACGTGGGTGAATTGAAAAAAATAAAATAAAATAAAATGGACATATAACATTCATTTAACTATCTAGTACATTGTCCCAGGCGCAATATCTGCAAAATCGTAGTTAACTAGGGCATACCAAATAGTACTAGTTAATTATTTAACACACTTAATTCAAAATTCTTGTGCTCTTTATTTGTTGGCTAGTAGTTCTCTTATTTGGTTTCATTTTTGTGGGTTGTAATTTATATCAACACAAATTTGATAAAATAAATCAAAAAAGTTTCTTTAAAAGTTTTTTAAGTAAAATATTTATTAAATACTTGACCAAATGTCCTAATCAACCTTACCAAATTTGACTTTAGTGAATACATATCTTAAAATGAAAAAAAAGTTTTGAAGTATATTAGCATACAACGTAAATATAAAGATGTCAGCAGAATTTATTTAAAGCCCTCGTGGAGTGCTGCATAACTAATTCAATAAGTACAAGCTACACTAATGTAATTAGTATATTTTCCTTTTTCTTTATTAATTGAAAATGTAAGATTAATATTATTATGTAATCAAAGAAGCTTGTTATGGGGGTGTTTATGTGTGTGGTGAGGAGTTTTTTTATATATATTTTTTTTCAATTTTCTTGATATTTTGAAATCTTTTTTTTTTTTTTCTTGAACATTACTCCTTTTTACTTCTAAGTCACTAAGATCACTTTCCCTTGAAGTAAAATGGTAGTTTGGTAGAGTGTTTTTATTTGATGATAATTAATACTGTTCACAAAACACATTCACATGAAATGATGCTACCCTAACAAAAATGTCACATAAAGATGCTAAATAAGGGGTCTTGAAAAAGAAGCTTTTGCCTCTTTCTTAAGTTTGTTGCACTACAAACATATATATATATATATATATATATATATTACTACTACTATTATTACTAATAGCACATTGAAATTTGACTCCTCCTAAGTCCTAACTCCAAGCTGGTTTTGTCTTCTCTTGCCTTCACTTAGCATATATATATATTACACCTCTATGTCACATTCCTTCACCCTAACCCTAATTTTCCAAAAATGGGATGGAGGAAAAATTAAAAAGTAAAATAAGTAAAAAAGTTAAGCTAGTAAAAGAGAGAGGAGAAAAAAATAACTATCACCGGAGATGAGTCAGAAATTTGGACTTTACTTCGTCTCTGAATATTACGGCGAATGTTTTTAACTTTAGAGGAAATGCGAAAGAAAACTTTTAGAAGTATTTAAAAGTACCAGCTTAGGGTTAAAATAATGTGATCAGATCTAGCATAGTCATTATCAAGACAAATCCAAGAAAATTAGGTAGAAGTAGGGTTGTTTATTCATGAAAAATTTTAGGACTTTGAGCAAGGGATAGAGAATCTTATTGGAAATTTAATGAAATCTGGACACTTTTAAAGACAAGAATGGCTGTTCTTGTCCTGGTTTTTGACGAGCATTAGCCTGGAAATATAGTATTCATTGATCACTTCCAAATATGCTGCTTTTATTATTCTTTTTGTGATAATTAAATATTTTGCTTTTATTTCTCAAGAAATATAATTGAATGGTGAAAAATCATTTTTCTTTATCTATGTTCAAATGTTGGATTGATTTTGTTTCACTAATTAACTTGCTGCATTTGTTTATAAATGTAAATATTTCTCTTAATTATCGGTGACATTATTTAATTTTTGAAGCACCGGGTGGTAGGGGGGGGGGGGGGGAGGGGTACAATTTATGTTGAATAATTTAGAAATAATGTCATATGTTGACATTCAATCTTCGTCATCTCTTGGAGTAGGATTTAAACGGTGATCAACATTTAATGAAGTCGAGTAACAATACTTGATTATTTTGAATTTTGAAGTCCGTTTGAATAAGTCAAGTTCGTAGTAATAGATTAAGTGATAATTAATTCTACTCCGAAGAAAAAAATAACTTAAGAATTAAATGTTGACTGGCTCAATCAAAAGAGGTTCTTCGTGTAACATTGGCACGATAATAAGCTTGCAAAGGACGTTCAAATTTTTGTGTGGAAAATGGAAAATCAGCTTCACTAGTATACATTTTGAAAATTTTTTGGGTAATTTTCTAGCATTCTTACACTAGTTTGATATTTTTGATGAGGGAGGAATACATAAATCTAGTATATATTTATGTCCATATTGTGTCATTGTCTATTAAAAATAAGGGAACCAAAATATTTCCTTTCAAAAGCTCATACGGTATTTTTGCTTTACAAGAAAAATGTTCCTAATACTATCTCCTTTTTATAATAACAGTAGTTGTTTAAGGTCGTTGCACACATATTAAGAAAAATTTAATAGTTATGATTCTTGAATTCTAGTTTATTACTTTGCCCTGATTAAATGTTAGAATTATTAATTAAAAAATTATGTAAATAATATTTAATTTGGGGTAAATTTGGAAAAAATGCGTTAAATACTCTATTATTTTCATAAGATGACATATTTTATTTTTCAAATCGGTCTATACAATCAATCAATTTACCAACAATTGTCTACTGTAATTTAAACGACACATTATGACACAAAAAATTGACTCTAAACGATTAATAATATGAAATAGAGGTATAAATAACACTTATGTTTGGTAAACCTTGAAGGGGTAGCATGATGCATGTCCTCTTCCAATCTTACACTTTTTGCAACAAACAAAATTTGACTAACAAGACGTGCGAGTTTCCTTTAAAAACCTTAAGTTTGTAATGATATTAATATTACTCAATCCACACTATCTTGTAATAATGAAATAGATTTTAATGTTTGGATTTTCAAGAAATTCCATATCCCCACAAATCTGTCACACCGACCAATGGAGTTGAGAATTACCCCAACCCCACCAAACAAGCCCCAAAACCCCACTTGAAATCCCCACCTTAACCCCCCCCCAAATAAACAATTCCCACACAAACACTATTTTATTGGTATAGACAACGCCATGTGAAAATGAAGGCCTAAATTTCAAGGCACTTTACGACCAATCAAAGCAAAAACCCCTTCAACCCGCCCAACCCCTCAAAAACACACTTCCCTTTCTAACTGTTTATCCTTTGAATTTGCCCATCTTCAAGAGAAAGTGATCATCATGTTGGAACAAGTTATGCTGAAAAAGAGCCCCAAAAATAAAATAATTTTTTCAAAAAAATAAAAAAATAGAAACATAAAACCCTACTTGTTTAATGCATTAAATTCCCCAATCATGTGAATCAAGAATCAATATTAATCCTTACCATTAACGACACTCTTTGTTTGACTAATCCTCTTTACTCTTTTAATTAATCCATTTTAAATTTTCTTGAACCCTCGTTCCCCTCCCTCCTTCCATTTTAACCCCTCCACCCCTATAATATCTCCACTCTCTCTCTCTCTCTCTCTTTCCCCCCAATCACCTATATTGTTCAATCATCAAAATCTTGAAATTTTATACTTTTCCTATGTAAAAGAGAGCTAAGGAAGGAAAGTCGAAAGACTCATCGCCCAACACACAAGTAAAGAAAAAATATACCACCTCCACCACCACCAACAGCCAGTGCCTTCAAGAAACCAGAAGATTCCCCATTGATAGAAGTGTTAAAACTCTTATACACCACCATCTCCGGGCACCCTTTATCTTCATATCTGCAATCTTCAATCCCACATTCATCGAATATCAAGGGATAATCAATATAAATCTTGGTTGCATTTTCCGTTGAAACCCTAGCATTTCAAGATAATCAGCAGATTGACCTCCAGATAAGGGAAAATCCCAAGTGGGCACTTGTCAAATCTCCAAGATTTTGAGTGTATTGCGCCACAGATGAAGCACATTGACACCACCCCGTCAACCCCAGGAAAGTTCAAGATCGAGAAATCTCCCTACAACAGGCTGAGGCTACATTCTTCCCTAGCCAAGCTCACTTTTTGGTCTTTTGTGTTTCTTGGCTTGATCTTCGTATTCTTTTATAGATCACCCTCGACGTCATCCTCTGTCCCCTCAGATCTCTCTAGGAGGTCCCTAAGAACAAGCTCTTATGGAGGTCCTAACTTCGAGAAAAGGGTCAGAGCCTCAGCTAAAATCAGGTCAAGAAATGGGATTTCTGTTCTGGTAACAGGGGCCGCCGGTTTTGTGGGCACCCATGTCTCCGCCGCACTTAAGCGGCGGGGTGACGGCGTTGTTGGGCTTGATAATTTCAACTATTATTATGATCCATCCCTTAAGAGGGCAAGGCAAGCGCTTTTAGAACGTACTGGGGTGTACATTGTGGAGGGCGATATTAATGATGTTGCTTTATTGAAGAAACTTTTCGATATTGTGCCTTTTACTCATGTTATGCATCTTGCAGCACAGGCGGGTGTGCGTTATGCCATGGAGAATCCTAGCTCCTATGTGCATAGCAACATCGCGGGCCTCGTTAGCGTTCTTGAAGTTTGCAAGGGTGCCAATCCTCAGCCAGCCATCGTTTGGGCTTCGAGTAGTTCAGTATATGGTTTGAATACTAAGGTGCCCTTTTCAGAGAGGGACAGGACTGATCAGCCTGCTAGTTTGTATGCTGCAACTAAGAAGGCTGGTGAGGAGATTGCACATACTTATAATCATATATACGGGCTTTCGCTTACTGGATTGAGGTTTTTCACAGTGTATGGACCTTGGGGGAGGCCAGATATGGCATATTTCTTCTTTACAAGGGATATCTTGAAAGGAAAATCAATCCCAATCTTTGAGGCTGCTAATCATGGCACGGTAGCGAGAGATTTCACCTATATTGATGATATAGTGAAGGGTTGTTTGGCTGCATTGGATACTGCAGAGAAGAGTACTGGCAGTGGTGGCAAGAAGAAGAAGCCGGCTCAATTACGTGTGTATAACTTGGGAAACACGTCTCCTGTTCCTGTTTCTGATCTTGTGAGCATTTTGGAGAGATTGCTGAAGGTGAAGGCAAAGAGGTTGGTTATGAAGTTGCCAAGAAATGGGGATGTGCAGTTCACGCATGCCAATATAAGCTTGGCTCAGAGGGAGCTTGGATACAAGCCCTCGACGGATCTGCAGATGGGGTTGAAGAAATTTGTTCGATGGTACCTCAGTTACTATGTTAATGGGAAAAAGAGCGTGCAGTGATACCAAAATAAAAAAAATTCAATTGTGTGGTAGAATCATTCTATTCTTTTGCCATTTCGATTCATATAATTGTTTTTTAACCTATCTCTGTTCGTCTTGCACGATTATCTTGTTTTCACATATCTCGATGATGTCATATAAGGATGAGATTTCATGATCCCACAACGAAGTTCTTGTGGTTGGTGGACTATTGTTTTCTTTCACCTGGATGGTGATCTCCATCAAAGGACAAAAACCGATTTTTGTCATTCTGTGGGATTGTATTTGTTGTAGCTTTATTGTAGAATTCATGACTGAGAACAATTTGCTGATTCGTGGACATGTATCATCCAAATCCAATTCAAATAAAACAGCACACGATAGTTTGGCTATTATGCTGTTATGCAGATCCATTAAATGTAGGCTGGCATCATTTGTTGTGTAGTTACTGCTCCTGCATGAAATGACCCTACATTCTTGTTGAAGTTGTTTTCCTTATTAACTGTCATGTATTAAGACAAGGAGCTCTACGTTGGTCAAACTATTGAATTTTCAGGGTTTTATGTGTCTGATGCTTGCAGCTACTACTTGGAAGCGCGGTCTTGCTGGTTTTTGGTAATGGATCTTCATTTGATCTTTAGTAACTAGATTTGTGATAATGCTTTTCCTTTTTTATTTTTTCGCGTGCAGACATTTGCTAGGATTAGACATATTGGATGTTACTACACTAATCTTGATTTAAATGAAAACCTTTCAACAATAACTTCTTTAGCTGGATTTGATTTAGAACTTTAGTCCGAATTTGTCTTTATCTCCCTCAGCATTTATAGAAAGACTCCATTTGGGAACATGCAGACCTGGAATACTGGTTCCCATGAAGTGATTAAGTTATGAAATCGGTCTGGCAGAATGTTAATGCAAATGCTGTCGATTTTCATGCTTATTTGCTGCGATAGCTTAGAATGGACTGTCAACTATAGGATTCCTCGAATATCAGGTTAATTATAGTTACTTCAAAAAGGCAACCATTATAGGTTGAGAAAAGAAACGTATTTGTTTTGTTATAGTATGTACAAAACTAGAACTTTGAAGATTTATTCGGAAATTAGGTTTCTATTCTCCTTCCAGATCTTGATGCTAGACATAATTTGTTATATGAAGATATTTCCAAGTAGTTGTCAGAAAGTGCCTTTTTTTAACTTTCTTGATTGCCATACTTTCCTGTTTTGCTAGTTTCCTCTCAAGTTGGACTTTGTTGCATCTGAAGAGGAAGTCTTTGTTTGGAACTGTAATTGCGCATTATTTGTGGTCCAAATGGGGAGCAGTGATAAGATATGATGGCACATTCTTGTGTTCATTTTGGTGTAAATCATTTATACTAAAAGTGCCCTTTTCGATTCCTATGTGAAGGAAGTGATGTGTAGAATGTGCCCTTTTCGATTTGCTATTTGAAGAAAGTGATGCATATGAATGAAGCACTTTATATAACCATATATGACATGATGTAGATCACAAGGTTTCCTTCATTGTGAGATATGATGTTTGTGATGATTGCAAGTTCAAATCCAGGTTCATTTTTGGTATTGTCTTGTACAAATGATCATCCCTCTGTTTCCATGGAAGATAAATGTGACCTAGGACTTGTTTGATAGGTTACGTATGCGTTACAAATGTGAGAAATTTTTTGTGGTCCAATTTGTGACAGTGCATGAGAAACTCTGAAAGTTTTAACCACGGTCGACTTATTTATTTTCCCTTTTCGTTTTGATTACAGCAAGTGTTAAATTCTCCGAGACCCCTTTTTCTTATGCAGGAGAAACATTTTCGGGTTCATCTATAGCACAAATTTGTTGTAGCATGTATAGTTACCATTTTCTGAATTTCGATCTCTGCTAGTGATTGCTTGTACACTTTTATGCTACCACAGATTTTGTGCTAGTGATTGCTTGTCTACGCTTCATTTTGTGCATCAAAATAGTTTTGGCATAATGTGATAATACATCGATGTTGTATACGCAGAAAGAATAAAATTGACTTAAATTCTCTATCTGAACAAATAACAAGAATTTATTCATGTATGCCTTGATAGATTTGCCCCTCTATTATAGCCGATCTTTTATAGTCTTTTGCAGCATTTTTGTAGTAATTAATCATCATCGACATTTGACAACATAAGGTATAATCTGTCTTTCCTGTCACTCATTTTGGTGCATTTAGCTGCGAGCTCATGACCAGAGAAAGAAAATTCAAGTGCTAATGAATGAGAAATCATGGTATTAATGAATGTCAAGAAAATTTTAGTCACCCCACATCTCCATCTCGAGTCGAGAAAAAGGAAAGGAACTTGTTTTTTGGTGAAAATATTAGTTCCTAATGTGTAATAAACAATCCTCAGAAACAAATTTTTTGGTGAATCTATTAATTCCTAATATGTAATGAACAATCCTCAGAAACAAAACTCGTATTTTAGACTATAAGAGCCACAATTACTTCGAGCATACAAAATGGCTTCTTTAACATACCATACCAAAATTCCTAAATTCATTGGATCTCATATTGGAGAACCTCTTCCATTAACAGTAGCCAAGTGAAATTTCTGAAAGCCAACAAGTTTCCGAGCAGTCAAGGTTCCAGAAAATTTGACTCAGGCATCCAACCATCGCCAACTCTTCCAAATGAATGGATCGTGCAACTTTACAACAAACTATGAGGGTGGAACAGCAAAATATACATAGACGGAGTTCAGAAATCGTATTTTGTTCTTCCACTCTTCAGAATAAGGCATAGCATGTCTGAGATGTCGGAAGAAGATGATAAGAAATTCCAAGACTCGAGCATAAGTCGCTTTCTCGATCCCTTGAAATGAACAACCTGGGTCGAGAAATCAAACCAGATTGAGGGAAAGTATTAATGTCAACCTACCTTAATACATTTATCTAAACTGAATGACAAAATCCATCACAGTATCGGTTATTTATTGACGTAGGAATACTTGGTAAACGTGCTTTTACCTTCACATCCAAGGGCATCCCATGAAATTGACCTGCACCCTCTGGTGGTGTCCAATTATAGCTAGAGCACGGTAAAAAGAGCACCGAAGCACCACTGACTTTTTCTAGGAACGGCTCTCTCCTAGAAAACTTTCTTACATTAAAGTTGGGGTTAGATCTTACAACCCATGCAAGAGCCAATTGATCTCCAAGCATTCGAGAAGCTTTCATGAATTTTGAACTGTAAACTTCCAGCACTTCTCCTAAGAAAGCCTTTCCCCTGCGAACAGAAGGAGAACATTATTTTACATGGACAAAATGGAAAATGGAAACTGGTTCGCATTTTATGAAAATTAATAGAACCAAGCACGTTAACTACCAGTTGATAGAGCAGCTAAAAGAAAGAATACACAAGCAATCCTTTCTTATAGAGCCAAGCACGTAGCGCTTCAGTGACATAAACACTTAAAGAGGACCTCCCCCTCACCCAACAAAACACACAAGAAAAAGGAGAAAATAAAAAAAGAAAAAAAGGAGGTACATTCACAAAAAGCAGAATTTGTGCCCCTATGCTCATCATCAAGGCCTAGATACTTGCCTTCAAGTCCATATGGTCTAACTTTCTTTCCACCATATGTGTTTTATCCAATTAGATCACAGAGAAAGAGGAAGAAACAAACGCACCATTGAATTCCCTCAGCAGTGCCCCTAACAGCAATTAATCCTGAATTTAGAGGTTGCTCTTTGTTGTTTCGGAAGGTCAGAGCCAGATCAAAATCAGGATAGTCGGTAAATATTCGTCCCAGGTCATCTACTACTGCTATGTCTGAGTCCGTGAAAATGAAATGAGTAACTTGCTCCTGCTTCTGAGTCAGCTTCTCAAGCCTTTTTTCTAGGAAGGCCTGCACAAACAACATAAAAAGCAAATAAGAAGCAATACATTCTTAAGAACATGAAAGGCAGAGTATCTTGCTAGAACTGCAAATATGGTTATAAAAAAAATCAAATATCAGAGACAGCTAGAAAATTAACAGAAATAGATATAATAATGTCCTATTCTTTCCCCTCCAAATAAAGCCACCAAATATAGCTAAAAGCCTCCATGAGATCATCAAACTAACAAAGAGTTTGCATTCAATGTCAAGCGAAAAAGGGCTGGACAACTCAAGTACTTGAATCAGCCATTCAAACACATACAAGTCAATTACCAACAATAGCCAAAACAAAAACCAGCATGCGTATATATATATATATATAATGAAGCTCAGGTAAACAGAAAACTCAATGAAAGTAAAGCATGTGCCGTTCTTCACCAGTGCCTTGTGCTCTTACAATGTAAGACCTGATTCTTTGAAGCATCAACTTGTCTCGCGAATATTCACCTTGTATTGGCTGTATGGTAACAAAATCTCTATGTAGTGGAAGCTCAGAGGCGGGATCAGAAAGAATGATAACTCTGCTTTGCGGCATGGTCACCTACAATAATTGATTAAGCATCAAGTCAGACCTGATTATTGGGACAAATAGAATATAATGGCACATTGAGTAGCCAGATGACGAGTTCACATTAGTGCAGCATCAAACTCTATTTATGCTGCATTTCTAAAAACATATTACTGTACCTGAATGAAATTTATGAAATCATTCAAAATGGCTATGGATCTCTCCACTTTGTTATATGAAATGTTCCCAACAGTGACCATATCAACAGGTCTACTCTCAACAGTAGAGTTGTAGGTAGCAAATACAGTGACAAAAGCAACATGATCTCTTGAGTGTGAATTGTTCGAGAACACTCCAATTTGTGTCTTGTTAAGAGCTTTGGTTCCTGCAAACATTTTAGGTTTCTCTGTAAGTTCCTAAGTCACCTGATAGTTACAAAACTCAGCTAGAATTACATAATGCAAAATAAGTCTATCATAGTCATGGAAGTTCTTATTTATACAAAATTTGCAAGCACACACTAAACAAATGCATATTAGGTCATGCATCAAGTGAACGCAATAACAGAATAAAATAATTTCTTCAACATATTTACCCATGGCCATAAGCAAATCAGATATAAGGAACAACTCTGAAATAAGAATGCTTATACATAAATGCAATATTCAGCAAAAGATTCAGAAAATCCATGGAATGGAAGTTGACATAAGAATACCTAACTGGTTGGCAAATCTAGGTTCTATGGTAGGTAATGTAGGCTTCCAGATATAGCAAAAATACGAATACATCTAATCTGGATAAGAAAATAAAATCGGCAGACAAATCATTCGCGACCAAAGAAATTTGGTAAAGAAAAGCCTAAGCCTCGTCCCTCTAATTTCCTGTTCAAACAACACTCATGCTCGCATGCATTAACGAAAGGGGAAGCTAATAACTTTGTCTGGAAGGAAGTGGAATTCATCAAACCTTGGCATTGTAAACGATCTGGCAGTCCTTCTCCAGCAGCAGGTCCAAGAAGAAGATGGTCGAATTTCTTCGGCTTTTCTTTATGTTCATTCCCCAAACTCGTTTGTTGGAGCTCATTAACTGAAAATAAGCACCCATTCCTCTTTTCACCCAAAAGACTAAAGACGTGAACAAAAGCAGAAATTCACAAAGAACTTCCATCATGCACACAAATCACTACCTGAGAGCATGTGGGGAATTAAGATAACAACAGGCAGACACAAAAACAACCGATTCCATCCAACACATATTCTCCTTCCCAGCATACCAACTGAGCTTCTCCAACGCATATCCTCCAAACTGAACTTCCTAAGCTCTAATTCTGATCTATTAATGTGATTACCTCTGCAATAGCAACATAATTGCACACAATTCTGTAACCACAAATCAGCAAGTAAATATAACCCCATGAAAGGGGAAAATGCACAGGTCTACATCCAAATCAACCACATTTCGCCACAAACTTTGTAAATTGCAGGTAATATAGCCAAGATTTCAGACATTCAACACTAACGAAAGAAGATTTCTTCAACATAAATCCCTAAATTGAATTAATTGATGATTTTAGCAGTTCGATTAGAAAAATTCACGAGATATCCGATTAATTACCTTGATAATCTTTGCAGAATCTCAGAAATCACCACGTTCTTCGTTACGATTCCTATCACTGCTAAAAGCATTTCTAAATTCTAAGAACCGAAAGAGAAGGCTTTTTGAATACGATTGGGCCTTACTAAACGGCCCGTTACATATTGGGCTTTTAGTTTTCTTTTTCAGTTATTTTGTTGGGCTTTCAAATATTGCCTGGCCCAAATGAATGCGCCAAAATGCCAACAAAAAAAAAAGAAAATTACAAAATTGGAGGCCCAAAACAAATTTGGCCGGACTTGGAGGACTCAGTTGTAAATACGCGGCATTATATATAAATAAGCTGCGGATGCTAGGTTTTCTATTCTCATCGCAAGAAGCTAGCAGAAACCGTCCACACCGCCGCCTCCGTCGCTCTCCGCCGGGCCTCGAACAACCGCCGCCATGGGTCGTATGCACAGCAGAGGGTATGCGTTTTTTTATCTATCTGCGTGTGTCTTGTAAATCAATGCGTGTTTTGTGATATTTGAAATGTTTGTTTTCGGGTTATTGTAGTAAGGGTATTTCAGCTTCAGCTCTTCCATACAAGAGGACTCCACCGAGCTGGCTCAAGATCTCTTCTCAGGATGTGAGTGATTACCCCTCCATTTTACCGAATTTTTGTTCAATCAAAATGCCTGCTCACTAGAATGAGCTTTTCTTGCAATTACTGTGTATTATTACCGAAATGTGTATTTACTTTTAATTAAGAAGTTTTTGGAGAGATTTGTGTAATTTCCTGCTGGAATAACTTTTGCTTGCTCTTTGATAAAAAAAAATGATACATGTAGTTCACTTAAAATTACCTCTATGCGTAGGTTAATCCTTGTTTCATTTGTTTGTTATCCCTGTTATGTTTCTTTCTTTATTAGTAGATAATTTGTTAATCCTTCAGTTAAGTTAGTAGTTTAATCACTCGTTATAGAACTTTATGTTGCTCTATTTTTGTGATTGTACTCTCTATGCACTCACTAATCAATCAAGATTCTATTTTTATTCTCAACTACTATTGGTAGGAAGTGGAAATTTTTAACTTTTAATTGTCCTGCTTCTCACTTGGAGATGTATCTACTATAATGAAGCTAGGTGCGAGGGCTTGGATTGTGTTCATCAAACTCCAAAAAAATATGTTTATTATATAGAGTATATTGTTCGTTGCTATTGTGGTACAAGTTGAACAGAACCACTTGTAGTAGATTTTGCGAGGTGAATTTCTAGACATAGCTTGACAAGGTGAGATATGTAGACATCATAGACATTTTGCATCAGTTAAAGCTATTGCTTATGATATACTGAATATAGTTGCCGTTTTACATTTTGTTTGACCTCCAAAAATGGCTTCCTTTGACCATCTCTTTGATGTCTTATCCATTATCATGAAATTTTCTTTGATTCTTATTATCATGCCTTTCTGTGTTTTTGTTCTCCTCTTGATGATTAAACTTGGAAATCTAAAATATAACATCTGTATCACTTTATGTGGACCAGTTCAATTTTTTGTTTTTTGTAACTTTGTGATACTGGTTTTGGATGAGTGTTAGAATATCTACTCTCTTGTTCTAAATGAGGGTATATTGTGGTCATTGTGCTGAAGGATCCCTAGATTTAGATCTAGCACTTTTAATAGATGATATTTATTTCTAATGATTTTGCCTATTTCAGGTTGAAGAAAACATTTGTAAGTTCGCAAAAAAGGGCTTGACACCATCTCAAATTGGTGTTATTCTTCGTGACTCTCACGGAATTGCCCAAGTGAAGAGTGTCACTGGCAGCAAGATTTTGAGGATTCTCAAGGCTCACGGTATATTTCTTCTGCATCCAATGCCATGTTTTCTGATATATAGTATAGATGTGTATCTAATACATTATACAAAATTTATCTCTGCCCAGGACTTGCTCCTGAGATTCCAGAGGATCTGTACCACCTCATTAAGAAAGCGGTTGCCATCCGGAAGCATCTGGAGAGGAACAGGAAGGACAAGGATTCCAAGTTTAGGTTGATTCTTGTTGAGAGCAGAATTCACCGACTTGCTCGTTACTATAAGAAAACCAAGAAGCTTCCACCTGTCTGGAAATAGTAAGTCCATATTCTGGCTTCTATAACATCCACCTTTGATTAGTTTGTAATTAACTATATAAGTAATCATGAATGAAATATTTGATAATAATCACTGGTAAAAATCATGGTTGAAAATTAAATTCACTTCAGTTAAGCTTTTACGGATTGGACTTTGACAAAAGAAAGAGGTGTAGAAAATTCTTCTAAACCCTGAAGGGTTGAGTGAGTTTGTGCCCTTGATGGATACCCAAAAACTCAAGGGGTAATTGAATGGGTGGTTTATATAAATCCTATAAAAAGGCTTCTTTTTGAGAAGCAAGTAAGCTATTTATTTGCAAATTTTGATCAATGTCATATGTGTCAATTCTGCGAAGATATGGTTGTGAAGTGATTGTCTTTAGCACTTTCTTTCTTTTTTAAACTCATTCGGAGTCTGGCATACGCGCATTATGCTGATGATGTTGCATTCACCTTCTTGTTTCTTTCAACAATTGTGATATGACTTGCTGGATTTGTTTTGCAGTGAGTCTACCACGGCCAGCACTCTTGTGGCCTAAGGCGTACCTCTCTTAAAAGTGGGTTCGTAACTCTAGCACCATTTGAGGAAGAGAAAGTATTGGTTTGTGATTCGAGCAACATTTCAAGAAGAGAGACAGTTACTTGTATTTTATATGCTCTTGCTTGTTTGTTTCAAGGGCTTGTTTTGATACCTGACTAGTTTAGTTGAGTTTTGACTTGGTGAAGTTGATTACGTGCAAGATCTTTATATGCATGAAGCTCTTTGAATATTTTGCTTTAAATTCGGTTCCAGTTACTTAGGTCATATTTAATTGGCGGACTTCGATATATTATCCATGATTGGGCTGAGAGTAAGCAAGCTACCTTGAGCGAATCCCACGTTAGCCCCAAGACGTTGGTCTCTAACTCGAAAAGTAAATGCTTGAGCTTGAGTGAGAAGGGCCTCCTCGCTTATTGACTTGAACCACTGACCTTTAGAACGAACCTATAGGACAAAAGGAACTTAACTAAGGGCATCTGACAAAGAGCAAACAGCTTATCTCAACTACTTGACTTGAGTCCTAGTACTGAAAGACGTAACTTCAGGAGTTTCCCTGAAAGAAGAGTAAGGCTGGATGGAATGAAGGGGAAAGGTTTACAAATAAATCAATCAAAAGAACCAAAACAAAGGGCCTACCTGGACATCGGCAATCAGCCTGCCTCTTGCTGGCCTTCTCGAGTTATCATAAGCGGTGATGTACACGGTAGAAGGAGCCAGAGAGTCCTCTGAAATGCCAAGGGCGCCCGAAAATGCAGGTATACCCCTCACTTTTAAGGACTACAAATATAAAATTAAATAAGAACTACAAATAAAAATATTGATAAAATATTTGTAGTCCTTAAAAGTGAGGGGTATACCTGCATTTTCGGGATATTAAGATAAAGATTTTTGAGGTATATCTGCAGTTAAAATATAGCCCTAACTTAAGTTAATTTTTGTATCTTAAGTTATTTTTTGTATCTTAAGTTGGAAGTAGTTGGAATTTATCCTATCTATTAATGTTGTCCGTTATATAACCTTGATCTGATACGCGCGGTGAAAATAACAATTTAGGGAAAGAAAATTATGTCAACTGATTGCCCTGTCTGCAAACTATTGTGCATTTCACATCATTTGGTGTGCAATGGCGCATCATTTGCATGACAATTGTATACCCAGAAAGAGTCGTTGTGGTGAAAAGTCTTCTACACTTTTCCCATTGAAAATGCTTGAAGTTGCTGAATCAAAACAGAAGTTGCAGGAAATCATTGCACATGATAGCGTCCTCGACGATTAACCTCAAGCATCTGATGATTTTCTCACTTTAGAATATATCCACCAGCATGGTTCGTTTCTGGGCTAAAAAATGGCCGGTATTGATTTGTTACTTGACCTTGTACTTTATACGTCTATAGCGTTTATTGATGAGATGTTTAAAAAAACATCCGAGTGTTGCATTGTGCTAGCAGGGTGGATTTTTCATTCTCTTTCTTTCTTTCGAAAAATAAATAAATAAGTAGAAGACTAATAAGAGGTGGCAAACGCCAAACAGTAAAGGAGTGAGAGATGAGAGAAAATAAAAGGGGTAAAGAGAGATATAGAAAACAAGTTAGCCGTCCCAATCCGCTGAAAGAATAAAAGATAGAATGGGATTTCTAATGAACTCTCCCCGCCCTGAATAAACTTTGAAGAGGTTTAAGGTTTCACGAACCCACTACGATCAACCTTAGCAGATAAAACAACCACATGGAAGAAAAAAGACGAAGGAAATCACATACATACACCACTATTTTATCATTAGAAACGCAGGGACCAACCAGCGAAATCATCCCAGAGACTCCACTTACAACATCACTATCTTCAAAGCAATCACTTATTTTAAATGACAGCAAAACCCGAAAAACAAAAAATGCAGCAGCAGCAAGTTCAGAGACAAATGAAACTAAAATCCCTGGGTACTTAATACCATTACAAGATCTGACAACTCTTAGATCGGCCCTCCATAATGCAACGACCATGATCAGGAGAATGCGAATTTACACCCATGAACCTCAAAGCTACGCTAGCCTTTCAACAGCAGGCTGATTTATTCAATGTTAATTGTGACGATCTTTTTCGGTCTCCCCTTAGATGACTGAAGACTTTGAGCTACACTTCCACCAAAGTGCTCTCTAAATGGATCAGAAAACCCTCCCCAAGCTGCCAGTCGACCATGCCTCATATTGCTAGCCCCTGTCCAAAAGTATACTAGATTAAGCATATGCATACATGGCAAAAGGTTGGCTAATGTAACAGACCAAAAGTCTCATGCAAGGTCCATCAGCTGCATCGGTTAACTGAGTTGAGATGAAATTG
>JAOWBU010000570.1:0-25000 GCA_026212405.1 Petrea volubilis
GTGAGTATCTTAGTTAACTATGAAGAAATAGAGTGAAGCTAGTTAGTTGATAGCCATAGTCATCTTTCCCATTCCTTCATACTTTAGCAGATAGGTTGTTTTTTAGGTTAATTATGGAAAACTCATTGAGCTTAGGCTTATTTGCACAAAAACCTACAACACGCAAAATTATGGAAAGGAGTTTTTAATACTTAACCCTATTATTCTTGTGCTAGAAGATTCATATTGTAATGCACTTTTAGTTGAATTATTTGAATAGTTTACGAGCTACATCAGATATCTCTATTTATTTCATATCAGGCCGCAAGAAAGATGTTAGCTACCTCACAACCCTGCCAGGTGCAACAGAAAGGCTGCAAATTTTCAATGCAGATCTCAATGAGCCCGACAGCTTCATTGCAGCAATCAAAGGATGCATCGGAGTGTTTCACGTAGCTCACCCGATAGACTTTCACAACAAAGAAACCGAAGAAACTATCACGGGCAAATCTGTCAGAGGCGTTTTGCTCATTCTCCAGGCCTGTCTTGATTCAAAAACCGTGAAACGATTCGTGTACACGTCTAGCGCAGCCACAGTTAGTGTCAAGGGCAACAATTCAGATCATGATGTGTTGGATGAGAGCTCGTGGAGTGATGTTGATTACGTGAGGAACTCGAACCTCTTTGGAGCCACGTATATTGTTCCCAAGACATTGACCGAAAAGGCGGTTCTTGAGTTCGGAGAGAAGCATGGTTTTGATGTTGTTAGTGTGATTCCTACATGGATACATGGACCTTTTATCACTCCCAGTTGCCCTGGCTCTGTGAGCTCATCACTGGCTATGATTATTGGTATGTGTTTATATCTTTTTTGCTCCGCTAAGTGTATACATTTTTCTTAGGGCGAATAACAGTCCCCCCCCCCCCCGCGTAATATTATATATCGTAAAAATTCAATCTTAGCAATCCATGACTGTATATATACTCCAGATGTTATGCATAAATTTTTCTCATGTCGTCACATATATTTCATCCTCTAGCATTATACTTAAACTTTTATTCTGAGCAGGAAACAAAGGACAGCTCAAATATATGAAGACCACCCCTTTCGTGCACGTAGATGACGTTGCAAGTGCACATATCTTCCTTCTTGAGCATCCTGAAGCCAAGGGGAGGTACATTTGCTCGGCCGTTGAGATCAAAGTCGACGAGTTATTTGAGTTTCTTTCCCGGAGGTACACTGAATACCGAATATTGAACCCAGAGTAAGTCATATGATATCTTAGCTCCAAATGGATTTTTATCAATTTCAATTTCTTCCACAGTTAGACCCCCAAGGCAGGGGTGGTGACTGTAATTATGTAAACTTTAAGGGGTCTAAGTGTGATTTACACAAAACCTCAAGGGGTGTAAGTGTAATTATCTATTATAAGAATCGTTGATCTTATTTGAATAATGTCCTTATTTCAAAATCTATCCTCCAACTGGACAGTATCGATTTCAAATCCTTTCAAAGAATTCGGAACACAAACTTAAGTTATTAAAGCTACTTCTTTTGCAGTTCATTAACCGATCAGTCGGCTAAGTTTGCTAGCCTTTCATCAAAGAAGCTGTTGGACACTGGTTTCAAGTATAAATATAGCCTGGACGAAATGTTTGATGATGCAATTGAGAGCTGCAAACAAAAGGGCCTTCTCTACTTATCTTGATTAGTTTCTGATTCTATAACTTGTGTGTGTATATGTGTACTTGAAGAAATAAAAAAACTTCACTCCATTCAAATATTGTACTTTGCCAGTTTGGTTTTTGACGCATTCTGCCGAGAATGTGGCTTTTCCTATCTTAATTCATGTAATTTTATGCTCATTTTCTGGCAGTTTATATAATGTTTTATTGTATATGTTGTAAATTTAGCATAACAATTACACACACAATTAAGATATAAACGAGAAAGAAAAGAAAATCAACATAAGAATTTAACAGGATTTGACCAGAGAAGCCTGTATTTAAGGGCAAGACAGAGAGAAAATTTCACCGTGATGAAAATACATGTGTATACAAGTCTGATTCACTCTACAACTCCAAATTTCTAGATATCCCCAACCAATATAATTCCGAAAGTGGGGCTAGAGCATGGGCCAAAAAATAATAGTACATACCAATACAAACCTCAATTAAAAGTTTATTTAAGGTCGCATCATGAGTTTCTTGTGGATCATTATTCGAATCCAACAAAATTCAAACCACATCAATAATATATACGAACGGGTGTAGTATACTGTATGCTTGTGCAAAATAAAAATAAAATATAATTATATTATGAAAAACAAAAAAAAAGAGATTGGAAATTAAATTGAGTTTATTATTAAAAAACAAATAAAAAGATAAAATAAATTAATTATTGAATATAAAGATATGAGAGAAGAAAATAAAGAGAAAAAAAGAAAAAAATCAGACCAAAAATATCAAATAGTATTAACGGGTGATGGTACTTTATAAAAAGGAATAGATATTAAAATTTAAAATTTTACTCTAAAAAATAACAAACTTTTCTTTGTGTAACTACATTTACCCATATAAAACTGTTGGTTAGCTTGTGATTTCTAGAGAGAGAGAGATGGAGGATAAGAAGGCGGCAAAAGTATGTGTGACGGGTGCAACAGGGTTTGTAGCGTCATGGCTTATTACCATGCTTCTTCACAATTCTTACTCTGTCAGACACAACAATAAGGACAAATCCAGGTTTCATTTTTAATTTCTTCTCCTAAATTTACTGTATAGATGAAATATTGCATAAGAGGAACTGAAATAGGGGTTTAGAGCCCAGAAAGCGATAGAGCCAAAAAAGGTTGATAATGTTTTTATTTTATGTATATTCTTATTAAATTTTAAAATT
The DNA here is from genome assembly GCA_026212405.1 of Petrea volubilis. Taxonomy (NCBI): domain Eukaryota; kingdom Viridiplantae; phylum Streptophyta; class Magnoliopsida; order Lamiales; family Verbenaceae; genus Petrea; species Petrea volubilis. The sequence goes on from JAOWBU010000570.1 coordinate 2,876, forward strand.
TGCTCTCTGGAAACGTTAAAGTTCCTTTTCAATATTTTGTAAAATTCTATTGGTTGTTAGAATTAAAATTTCTGACTCCGTCCCTGCGCCCTGACCCTGACGGGCACTTAGACTTGATGAAGCAACACTAATCAAGATTTTAGTTTGCAAACGCTGAATTAGCATGTATTGAATTATTGAATTTAGTACCAGTATTCTTTTTATCATTATTACTTTTTTTGATAATACGCAAGCACGCCATCCTTCACAAGCACATTATCGGGATTCAGACCCTTGATGTGAACTCCCCGCGCCTCTAAAAATGAGGTGTATATCCGTTAGGCCAAAAACCCACAGACATGCAGTACCAGTATTACAGTCTCAAACATTCACCAATTTTTGAAAATGAAACAGAACAAGGCATACAAAGCAGAACATCAGTTATCCTATTTCAAGAACTTACTTTTCTTCTTACAATACTGTCAATATTCAATCTTAGTTTTCTGAATTATAATCATCATAGTATGAATAGCTGTTCTTTCTTTTGTCTTTTTTTTTTTTATTTTAAGACAGCCAAAAAGACATAAGGCACCTCACATACCTGCCCAGCGCATCCAACAGGCTACATTTTTTTAGTGTGGATCTTGACAAGCCCGACAGCTTTGCTCCGGCCATCAAGGGATGCGTTGGAGTTTTTCACCTCACTCATCCAATGGAATGGGATGAGAATGAAACTGGAGACGCCAAGACCAAAAGGGTCATCAAGGGCTTATTAGGCATTTTTGGCATCCCTTGATTCAAAAACTGTGAAGAGGTTCGTATACACTTCTAGTGCAACCTCAGTCGTGTTCCATGGCAAGGATTCAGACATCATGGATGAGGATTCTTGGACAGATTTGGATTTCATGAGAAGCTTAGGAATGCATGGAGATTTGTATGTCACGGCCAAGACATTAGCGGAGAGAACGGCTCTAGAATTCGGGGAGAAACAGGGTTGGATGTTGTCACGGTGGTTCCCACGTGGATACATGGTCCTTTCTTCGGTCTCCGTTGTCCTGATTCGGTGCGCGCATCTCAGGCATTGATTTTCGGTATGTTTGGCTTCTGACTTAGAAGTGATCAATCTAAGCTTGTTCTAGCTATTGTAAAAGCTTTTTTAGATGTGTATGAGCTTATAAGATCGTGCAGTATTCAAAAGTACATAAATTCAGACAAATTGCGTGTCACTGACTTTGATTTTCGTTATGTTTTATGAGTTAGTAGCGTTCAGTATAAGCTTGTCAATTCTAGATAATGTAAAGCTTTTTTAGATGTTTATGAGCTTATAAGATCGTGTAGTATTCAAAAATACTTACATTCAAACAAAATTCCGAAAGTATTTACATTCAGACATTGAATTTTGAGGCAAGTTCTCAGGCAATCAAGAAAATTACAAGTTCCTCGTAAGTACGAGTTTTGTGCATGTAGACGATGTTGCCCGAGCCCATGTTTTCCTATTAGAGTACCCTTGCGCAAGAGGGAGATACATTTGCTCTGCTGTTGAAGTTACAATAGATAAGTTGTGTGAATTTTTGTCATCTAGATACCCTGAGTACCAAATACCTACTCCAGAGTAAGTTCAAACTTGATTTTCTTGGAACTTAATTTTCTTGTATCTAATAGCTTTGTTAATTGTTATAGTTGTTCGCTTTTACAAGACAAGAATTGAGGTTGTTTTGGCCTTGATAATTGCAGTTCCTTGAAGGGTATATCAGCAGTTAAAATCTATGGCCTTTCATCAAGAAAACTCCTGGAAACTGGATTTAGGTATCAATATGGCCTTGAGGAAATGTTTGATGGAGCTATCCGAAGTTGCAAGAAAAAGGGGCCTTCTCTAGTTCATCAACATCTCTCTCTCTCTCTCTCTCTCTTATTCTTCATTGCTCCAATTGTATTAAGGGTATACAAGTCACTTGATAATAACAACAAAGTGTTCAACCTTTTTCTTCTGAATACTCCAAATTCATATGTTTAAGTTTTATTTCAAACACTATCAACTTTTATTATTCAATCTTAAAAAAAAAAAAAAACCTTTTTCTACAACTTCATTTTCTTAGCAAAAGTTTTTGTAAATAGTCCCAAAAACACTTACATTGTACTCTCTTATCATCGCAATTATAATACATATTTATAGATGTAAAAAGACATGTGATTTTCCGAAGAAATCTACACCTATTAATTCAGATAAAATTCAAATATTTTTCCCTAAAATATTATATTTATTTATAATTGATATACTTTATTCAGTTTTGATTCTCAACAACTTTTCTTTTTAAGAAAAACTAGCATGTTTTCTTTTTTTTTTTTTCAAAGGAAAAAACTAGCATGTTTTCGATGCTCATGGTCGTATCTAATCTATTGAACCACGACTAACTGATCAATTGTACTGTGATAAATAACAATACATTTACTGAGAATAAATTCAATACACTTTTCACGATATTTGAATGACATATCAAAACTGCATGTATATATTACTTGATTTTGGGGGAAAGTTCTTTTTCTATTCAATATAAAGATTTATTCTAGATTGTCATGGGCAAATTTTTTGAAAACATACAATAAAATAAGCAAATAGAAAGAGAAAAAAACAAAACAAAACATGCTCAATAATATATTTACGACACAGTTCTTTCTCCCTTACAAACTTTGGAGAAGATATTCGGGGTGAATAAGTAATTACATAAATATTAGGGCAAAGGAGTGAAATATGAGATAATCAGTAGGAGGAAAGTGCAATATATGAAAATTGCACCGTTGGAGCAAAACATGCGTCCCCACAAATATAACGAACACTTTCCCTTCAAAACCGCACCGCCACTTCCATCTCTCTTCTCTCTCTCTCTCGCTCTCTCTTGATTTTCAAGAACAAGAAAACATTTGAAATTTGATTCTTGAAATTCTAAAAGACAACGTTAATGTCTTGGGCCTCGAGCGCCGCCGCGAAATGTCTTTCTCCGATTCCGACTTCTCCTCACAGGGCGGAGAGTACAAGCCTTTCCGCCAGATCAGCCGCGATCGTAAGCCCTTATCTTCTTGATTCCACTTTTTTGTTTTATTGAGGCTATTGCATTACACTGTTTCATTTTCCCTCTGTTCTTCAGCTTTTATCACTCTAGGGATTTTTCTGAGATAGGTTGATTACTGGGAAATCAATGTGTGTGTGTGTGTGTGTGTGTGTTTCCTGATAACTATCAATGTAGTATATTAGTCTTATACATTGTGAGAAGATGAAGGAAATGCTGAAGGGTTTTTGATCTTATCCGTTTGAAAGAGCAAGTTGATCTTTTGCTTGCCAAGAAACAGATATGTTTCGCGGGTGTGTCTTTACGAATACCATAGCTAACCAATGGTATTATGCAGTTTTTTTCCGGTACTTAGACTAAGTTCTTGCTTACCAAGAGTAGTGAAATCGAGTCTTTCAGTGCTGAATTAACTGAGTAAAAGCATGCAGAATGAGAACATTCTGCTGATGTTGCTGCATTAATAACGTAGTGTTATATGATTTGCTAATTGTACTGTTTCTTTTTTTTTTAATTGGATTCAATCTCTACGTTGACGAGGAGAATGCCGGCTTCAGATTTACATGAGAACATTTAAAGTTTGGACTGATTATTTTGGTAAAAATTATCTTGCAGGGTTATTGTATGAAATGCTCCAAGATTCCAAATTGTCGAATTCTTCAAAGGCATCATGGAAGGTATATTTTATCTTACCGCATTTTACTATTATTATGTAGCGAACTCGGGGCGTCCTATATCACACTAAATTTTTTATCCTTACCTAGAAAAGAAATTTTCCTATTTCTATATCCTTTAATTAATTTGCACTCTAGCATTATCGATCATAAAGCTCCTAAATATGGTTGCTTATGAACTAGACATATTTTGTTTTGTTAACAGTTCCTTTTCCATTGCTCTGCCTCTCTTTATTCTGACACACTACTTTTGGGAACACTCTACTTTTGGGAACTTAGTCTTCTCAACTACCTGATTTTACCCAGGTACTCATCATGGACAAAGTTACAGTAAAAGTGATGTCCCACTCATGCAAAATGGCAGATATCACTGACCAAGGAATTTCACGTAAGCATATATAGCGTGTAGTATAGAGGAACTGTTGCCTTTTCATGTTAACCTTTGTAAACCTTCTGTTCATAGCAAATGTGATTTGTGTCCTTGAAGAAGGCATTTACTGCTTAAAGATTTTTCAAGTCAGCTTTTCTTCACCCCATTCATCGGAATACAGTGAATCGCAAGTTCTTGATTCATTCCGGAGGTCTTATCATTCTATATAATAGCCGAGTCTTCTGTCATTAAAACACCAATCCCGATTTCCTGATCAGTCTGAACTGCAGTTATCAGTATGGTATTTCTATTTAGTTCTTAACCCTGTAACATCCATATGTCTTTTTCATTTTTTGTCAGTGGTAGAAGACCTTTTCAGAAGAAGAGAGCCTTTACCTTCAATGGATGCTGTATATTTCATTCAACCTACTAAGGAAAAGTATTGTCATGCTTCAATATTTTTTTTCTTGATCTTTTGGCTGTAAATTCATTGAAAGAAAAGTAAGCTATTGTGGTTTGACCTAAGTTCGTACACTTTTAGAATTCCTTATATACTTTTCAAAATTTTGATGTTTGTTCAAAAAATATAATAAGTTAATCTAAAGCTACTTCTCCAACATTTTTATGCTTATCTTTGATGCTTCACTTTTTTGTTGCCATTTTATATACTCCGTTATCTGGATTGCTCTACTTTTTGATTCTTTACCTTGATGCCACTGCTCTGTCGACTTGATTCACAAATTTTTCAGCAGTTGTCCTATTTCCTTTTTGTTATCCAATTGACAATAAATATCATGCAACTTCAGTCTATCCTGTTGACTTCCATGGAGATAACAGTTCGTAATCCTGACTAATAGACGGAAAGTTCTGAGCCATTTTACACCATATATTTTCTAGGAATCTAAAGTGTTAATGTTGTGTTCTAGAAGCAAAGTTGGTTAACTATCAAAGCTGCTAGTTTCTAGGATGATTGAAATCAGTCTTTTTGTCTTAAAATCAATCAATTTAATAATCTGAAATTAAAATTATTTGTATGATTGTGGCTAGACATGTATACAAAACTTTAAAAAACAACTTCTCGGCCATTTTACTTTTGATGTTACCTATAAGCTGATAAAAATATTTACTTCATATCATGATATTTACTAATTACCAGTGTAACTGAGTAGAAGTTCTCCTTTGCGTCTTCTTTTCCTATTATTTCTTTTTGTCCTTCAGTAATTTGGGATCTTTACAGGAAACCAATATCTATTTGGAATGACTTGAAAGAATACAGGGACTGATTATAAATTCCTTTGTCCTTTTCAGTGTTGTCATGTTCTTGTCTGACATGTCAGGAAGAGAACCTTTGTACAGGAAGTATGTCAACATTTTTTTATCCCCTTCCCTGGTTATTTTGTTTTATTAATTTTTGAATGGTTCTTTTCTTGTATTGATAAATCTATGGCTTCAGCGCATTTGTATACTTCAGTACACCTGTTTCAAAAGACCTTATAAATCGCATCAAGAATGATGCTAGTGTTGTACCACGTATTGGTGCATTAAGAGAGGTAAACTGCCTTATTTTCTGCTGTAAATACTTGTACTTCATGGAAATACATTATACAGGGAATTTCTTATTTTTGATTGATTGATCTGCAGATGAATTTGGAGTACTTCTCTATAGACAGTCAGGTAACTCATAATCCATTTTTGCTTTATGGACTTTGATGATGTTCATTTGTCGTTATGGGATATAAAGAGGTGTGTGGAAATTTCAATGTCAGGCATTCAATACTGATCATGAAAGTGCACTTCAAGAACTCTTTGGTGAAAACGCTGAAAATTCTCCCAGATTTGAACAGTGTTTGAATGTAATGGCCATGAGAATTGCTACTGTTTTCGCTTCCCTAAAGGTAACAAAAGAATCATCTTAGTGTTTTACCTGATCCTTCAACTCCATCCCCCGATGGCTTAGTGAAAAGTATGAGTATTTATCCAAATTGACTGTCTTCTTTTACCTTTTCAATCTGCCTCATCGCTGAGGTAAGCTCTAGAAAGTTCAATGGTGGAAGGAAAGAGTGTCGAGATTTATTAAAAACTCTGTTGCAGGAAGAGAATCAATTGAAATATATATGCCCTTATGTTCTTCTTCTTCTTCTCCGTCTTCTTCTTCTCCTTCTTCTTCTCTTGGGTTCTTTTATTTTTTGGGGGCAGGGTGTGGGATGTTAGATGAACTTCATTACCATTAACTTCTGAGGCCTAAATGCTTACAATTTTAGTTGGAAGAAAAAATCAACCCTTCTCCAGTTTTGCCTGACGTAAAAATACAGAAGTGACATGGATTGCATGATGCTGTATTGGAATATTTTGTTTCTGGCTTTCCAGATTTGAATATGTAAAATATTCCAGTTCATACATTTTTCAATTTCAGGAATTTCCTTTTGTGCGGTATAGAGCTGCCAGGGTACTTGATAGTTCTGCAGCAACTACAGGCCGAGACTTAGTTCCTACGAAGCTAGCTGCAGCAATTTGGAACAGCATTACAAGTTATAAATCTTCCATTCCCAACTTCCCACAAACAGAAACATGTGAATTACTTATAGTGGACAGATCAGTTGATCAGGTGTCATAAATCTGTCGGATAACATTTTTGAAGTGATTCCTAAGTTTATTTTTTCATTTTCTATATCCTTTTGCACTTTTGATAAAATTTGCTATTCCAGATTGCTCCTGTCATTCATGAATGGACATATGATGCTATGTGTCACGACCTGGTTGAACTGGATGGAAATAAATATGTTTATGAGGTAAATATTTTTACCCAAGCAGTCTTTTTGAGATCTGAGAACTCTTTCTGATAGCATATGGTGGACATAAGGTTCCCAGCAAAACAGGTGGTGAGCCTGAAAAAAAGGAAATCCTTCTGGAAGATCATGATCCCGTCTGGCTTGAGCTCCGGCACTCTCACATAGCAGAGGTGTTTTCTCATTCATACAAAATTTCATTTGCAGTCACTTGAAAGTGTCGTATGTGAGCGGTCTTCCTAGTTTACTTATATGTGGCATTTTAATGTTCTCACCTTGAACTTTAGGCTAGTGAACGGTTGCATGACAAGATGACAAATTTTGTCTCCAAAAACAAAGCAGCACAATTACAACAGAGGTTAGAGATCATTAAACACAAGATATCATGATTTGTACCCTCATTTATTTTTTGCAGATACACATAAGATTTTACATAAACTCCTGATGTTTCCTTTGTCAATCTCATTTAAATTCTGCTTTTGTGTAGGGATGGTGGTGAGGTGTCCACAAGAGACCTGCAAAAATTGGTTCAAGCTTTGCCAAACTATAATGAACAGATGGACAGACTCTCCGCTCATGTTGCGGTTGTTTTTCACTTCACAAAATCTGGATATTTCATTTCTTAAATGTATTTTGTATGACAATACCTCAAGCCTGAACCAGCACATTTACCTATGAATTTGGGTATACGTCACGTATTGTGCATAACATTAAACAGGGTTCTAGGTTTCCTTCTTATTCAAATCTGCACTAATGTGGACCAATCAAATGAAAACCTTTGAGAATGACTAAGAAGACAGAAAAGTATGCTTGCTTAAAACTGGCAAAATAATGATCTTACAACTTTTTCAATCAGATTGCTGGGAAAATTAATCAAATTATCAGAGACATCAGTCTTCGGGATCTTGGACAACTGGAGCAGGATCTTGTATTTGGCGATGCAGGAACGAAGGAAGTCATCCATTATCTCAGATCGAACCCAGTAAGATTTTTAATGTTAGCATACAGGAATGCCACTTTACACTTCTGTTCTGGAATCTGCTAGGTATTGCCTTCATCTTAATCATTTCTTTACAATGCAGGGATCAAGTGATGAGAATAAATTGCGGCTTTTGATGATTTATGCTTGTGTATATCCAGAAAAGTTTGAGGGTGACAAAGCGATAAAACTTATGCAGGTCCCTGATCTCCATGCCACCCACCCCCCTATCTACATGATTGTGCATTTGTGTGTGGGTGTGTGTGTCGGGCAAATGCTTGTTGATGCATTGCTCATGTGGCAATTGAGGACTCATTCTTATAGGCATGCTTCAATGTCTCTTCAGTTAATGCTTTAGTTATCCTAAATTAACTTGGTGCAAACTGACCACATTTCAAACCTCGTTACCTGCAGGTAAGTTAGTTATTAGCAGTATAAGCTAACATGGTGCTGTGGATAGAACTACAATTAAGACAATAGGAAAGGAGTTTGTGTTTTTTAGCTTCGTGGAACTTAAATGCATGACTGATTTTTTCACACCGTATACTTACAGAATTGCTTTCAGAAGCTATTAGCGAATCTTCAAAAAAATTATCACGGCTAGGTAATAAAAAAAACAGATAAACTAGATTGCTAGCCTTGATGTTTGGGGTCAAAGTGCATTTGGCACATTTCATGATTTGTTGCAAAATATCCACGCAACTAAATACCATTTTGTTTACAAATTGAATGCATGGCCTACTTCTAGAATAAATGGTATAGCCAAGATAGTTTGAGTTATACATTGACTTTAATTCTGAATTCAGAACTGAACAAATTTGGTGGATCAATTCGGAACTGAGGGAATATCCTCTTTAATTTTCTTCATAAAATTGCATCCTATATCCTGCTGGAACAATGACAAACTCAATGAGTTATGGTATCTCATATCACATCAGATGCGAATATGCAATTATGTGTGAGACAGGCATTTTGATTAGTGTACTTCCAAAGTTAGACGTTCAATCTAATATACTGGCTGGTCTTTTTCTTCAACATAGATTCTTTGGTCCATTCATTCACCCCACCCTTGGCACTTTACTTAAATGATTATTCACTTTCTTATCATATGGTTATTTCTTATGCTTCTTCAGCTGGCAAAATTATCACGTACGGACATGAAAGCTGTTAAAAATATGAAAATGCTCGAGCCATCTGAATGTCGAAAGACTTCACGTAATTCTTTCTCACTCAAGTTTGACTCATCAGCAAAGGTAAATATTGCTACTACACCAAAGAGCTCACATTATTCCGAACCTATGCATATGGGTCTAAAACCAAGACCTGAAAGTTGCTAATAGTTTGCTTATCAGGATAAGCATGCAGAAAGAGAGGATCGAACTGGAGAGGAAGAGACGTGGGCACTCTTTAAATTTTATCCCAAGATTGAGGTTTGGTTTAAGATCATACGAATATGTCACTTAAGCATGAACTACAAATTGATGAAATCTCGTTATATTGCTAGATTAGTCTAAAATTTAGATATTCATGGCAAGAAAGGATCTTTCCTAACAGTTTAAGTTTTTTACGACGTGATTATTCAATACCTTGTAATAGGCAAAAAGGATCCGAATCCGGGGTTTAGAATTGATAAATTTAGGCATAATTACATGTGAAAATGTTTGCAAAGTATTTACCTAAATTTCCTTATTTCAAACAATCAATGGAACTAGCACTGTACTTGGATCTTCCTAATTAACAAGTATTTTATAATCTTTCTAGGAAATCTAGAGGTGTATAGCTCGGTGATCTAATAAATGTCTGGTGAAAAATTTAAGACCCTAAGTTTCATTCTTTTCCCATGTGATCACCACTTGTGCATATGATCTACCAGTTATGCAGAGATTTTTAATCAATTTGAAAACAATTTTGAAGTCTTTTGTTGCGCCTTTGGTGATTTTAGAACAAGTAACTTTGTTTCTTTTTCAGGACCTACTTGAAAAGTTGAGTAAAGGACAATTGCCAAAAGATGAGTACCATTGCATGAACAGTCCTGGTCCTAGTACTTCCAGTCATGGGTTCCACTCGAGTGGTGCACCTTCACCGGGTTCAGTTAGAGCAGCAGCTCAAGGAAATGCTCCCCATTCTATGAGATCAAGACGAACTGCAAATTGGGCTAGACCTAAATCTTTTGATGATGCAAAGTAACCATCAGGCATTCTTGGTTCAAATATATATATATATGTGTGTGTGTGTGTGTGTTATATTTTCTTTTATTTTTACCCTGAGGACATTTACTTCCTTTTTTGTAAGATGCACAGATAATATACTCCTATTTTCCATGAAATTTCATTTACTAAAATTGCTCAACTAAGATTAACATACTTCTTCTTTTTTGCAATTTGAATGTTCTTCTTTCAATGAGACATACATTCAAATTCTTATATCTCTCCTGCTACTGTTTTTCAGTGACTCTGTCACGAGAGGCGTGTCAACTGATTTTAGGAAGATGGGACAGCGTATGTTTGTATTCATAATTGGTGGAGCAACCAGGTCTGAGGTAAATACTATAATTTCTTTCCTTTTTTCAACATTACAGCGCATTATTGCATTAATTTGTGCACATGGCTGAACCATTGGTTGCCTCCTCAGCTTCGAGTTTGCCATAAACTAACGGCTAAATTAAAGAGGGAAGTAGTCCTTGGTACAACTAGTCTTGATGATCCACCTCAATATATTACGGTAAACCTTAATATCTTTGTACATTTAGTTCTCCACATTCATTCTTTAAATATCATCAAAAGGCTTAGTTTAGTCTAACATTTCCTTTTGGCTTAAAATAGTGTTAACTAAACGAATCGTGCTATGACTAAACCAATTTTGAATACTTATAAACACTTAAAACTTTGCAGTAAGACAACATAGGATTATTAGATTTGGTTACACTTTGCACCGCCAGACTATGCCCTTAGTCACATAGACCCTCTTAAACTTTAAAATGTAACAAATCAACCCCTTGTTTTGAGGCTTAAACGTTATGTTATGTACTAAATCTAGTGGCTGATTTGTCCCATTTTGTAGTTTAGGAGGATACATGCGACCAAGAACATAGTCTTAGGGTGCAAAGTGTGTCATTAACCCATATTGTGATTCGCAAACTTCTTTTAACTTGTTTCTTTCGATTTTGGATTTGATCCACCTTTTCTTCAATCTAACGTGATTTCTTTTACCTGAATATTTGAATTGCCATCCATGGTGCGTATAATTTCCATTTATGCTTGGCAGAAACTTAAGCTCCTGTCGGAAAGGGAGCTTTCGATGGAAAACATTAATATTTGAAAGGTGCAATTTTTTGTACAATATAGTTTTGCCCAAACAACGGAAGGCGGTCTCGTATTTCACTTGGAGAAATGCAGAAGAGGTTATGGAAATCCATGTAATTTCCATTTAATCCCAGATTATTTCATGATTCTTCATACAATATTATGATGTATATTTTTGTTTGTTTTTTTTTTTATCACAAGTTTATCAAGAACTGGGAGCTCTCTAAACATCCCAAAATATATGAATTTTTGTGTAGTCTGTTAAGGAGAAAAGGGTAGGCATACTAGATAGTTTATTTTGTTAGCAGTCATTTTGAAGCTTTGGAATTTGAAGATTCTTTCAATAATCAATCAGAAGTTGTTTCAATATATTTGTACTCATGAGCAGATTAAGCAAACATTATTTTGCAACATATGAAAACTTGATGTCTTTTAGTTTGCAAATTGGTGTAAATATACATAACTTTCTATTTTTATATATGGTTATTATCATAGATTTTGGAAACTTAAGTTCGCAGAACAGGTTATTCATTAGTTCCGACTAGCTTTACACAAATTATTTATTAAATCGCCCAGTATATTGTATCGAATGTAACCCTCTTGTTTTCTAAAGTCAATCATGACATATAATAAGTTAGTAGTAGCAAAATGGATTAGGAACTGCGGGTTGGGTTGGGTCGGACATGATTTTGGGTCGGGTCGGGTCGGACATATTCTGTAATGGGTTGGGTTGGGTTGAGTTTTATTTGGTTGATGTTGATAATGTATGGTAGATAGTTTGATGATAAATTGATCACGGTTTGTAAATGGGTTATCCTATAAATAAAAATATATATATATTTTTTATCTAATATCAATTTATTTTAGTATTTTAAAACTATTTAAAGAGTATAGGAACTAATAATATAGATTTTTCTTCTTTTTTTTTTTTTGCCTTGATTAAACATACAATAATCATACACTAAACCGCTTAAGAACCAAATCAAATCTATTTTCAATCTATCTTCAACCCACTTTTTGAAACTTATTTTCAACCTAATTCATTTTCAACCCAACCCACTATGCCAAACCCAACTTGCCCAATTGCCACTTCAACAATAAGTAATCAATTGCAACGAAAAAACAAAAACACCAAATTCGTTCGGAAATCTAAAAAAAAACAAAGGCACTTGATTCACTAGCCCACTAATCCAGATTGAATATTGTAGACGTCCCATTATGGGAGCAACCTTTCCAATTCAATTGTTCAATTTACAATTTTAGGGTTCGAACTTTGAACGTCGCTTAAAGAATCTAACGTCTTATCTTGCTAGATCAATTGGTAGTTGGTAAGCACTCATTTTTTTTGTTACAAACATTCTAGTGAATACACAATTGTGGTTGGCTGGACTTTAAAAAAAAGAAATAGAAAAAAAAAGCCAAAAAATGATTTCTTTTAGAAGTTATATAAAGTCATTTCAAATAAAATCACATTTTAAAATATTTTTAATTACTGTATTTAAACATAAAAATGCATGGTTTAAAAAAAAGACAAAAATAACAACTCTACTATAAAAAAAATGAATTTTTTTAGACGTTATATAAAATCGTTTCAATAGCATATTTTAAAATATTTTTAAGTATTATATTTAAACGTAAAATTGCATAATTAAAAAAAAAACAAAAACAATAACTTATTATTAAAAGTACAGTTGGATAAGTACTTATTTTCAAGTCTATTCATGCGGGACCCTTCGAGAATTGACTTCGTGACCTTCTTGTGCGTCGGCCTGACAAATACTTTCTACTGAGGTTTTTACGTTTCTCAAGGCCCAATACCCGGCCCAATTGTCATTCGTTGGTGCTGTTTGCACATGTTGCCGTTGGTAACAAATCCTTTAGGCTTTAAGTCGCTGCAAATGGAACGCGACACCAGTTGAAATTGTGCGAAACTGGAGCATGTGGGAGCCGGAGCTTTGAACCCGCCCACTGTACCATTTTCATGAACAGAAACACAGAATTACAGAGGTTTTATCATTGGTATTGAAATTGCTGAATCGATAACCCCCAATTCACAAATTTTCACCGCAATTTTAAACTAGAAAACAAGCTCGAAATGGATGCAATTATCCCAATCATCGCATTCTCAGTGATCGCCGGAGCTCTGATCGCATTCCTGATGTTCGGCACTTATTTCCGGAAGAGACAATCTGAAATCCAATCCATTGCCAGGCCCGAAACCACCAACCCGAACCCAAAACCAAATCCGAAGCCATCCGCCGCCAAGAAAACCCACCCGAAATCTCACACCCATTCCCATGCAGCCGAGAAAGTAAAGATTGAAAATTTTCTGTTACTATTTTCCGGTTTGATTCTGTGGTTTGTGTGGGGGTTTTACATAATTTGATCTCCCATTTGTTGTATTGTGAATTGTAGGATGCCAATAAGAAGCACCATCATTTGGATTTGAATACTTTGAAAGGGCACGGCGATGCTGTCACCAGTCTTTGTTTTTCCCCTGATGGACGTAGCTTAGCGACTGGTATATGTTTCGCTTATAGCTTCTCCTTTTTTGTTTAATTTAGTACAATTTTTTGTTTCCAATTGATTAACTTGGTGGGGCATAGTATTTTATGGGAAGATGTGTATCTGACTATTGGTTAGTGTTGCAATCCTGTAAAATGGAGAATATAAAGGCTTCGGTTTTTTGCGCAGAGGTTGATCTGCTGAAAGTATTCTATTTATGATTTATGCTGTGGAACTCTTTCTCTATGACCGAATTTATGATGTGGAAGTCCTGTAAAATTTTTGTGTTGCGAAAATTATACATTTTCTGGAATGGTGGAGCTAGTTCACTGACGTCTGCAACTCCTAAAAAGCTTCACAATAAGATACATGGTCAATATCTTCATGAGAATATTTGTTCCTAATGTGTAGGATTAAGTTCATATTGATTCGGGCACCAGGAGCTATTTGTGTAGTTGGTCTGGACTTGTGACTGCCCAGACATGTAAAATGAAGATATTAGCAAATCTGCAATACTAGCTCATATGTCATTTGGCTTTTGCCATTCCATGCAGTTGCTGTTGTGGACTAGTCCTTTTGGAGTTTTGTGCGTTGATGGACAGTTTGTATCATATGAGATAGAACCATACTACTCTTTTTGCCTCAGTTTTAAGGATTGTCTTTCTGCCCGAAAGGCAATGCACTGTTGCTGCATGCTTGATAGTCTCATTTATCCATTATTTCCTATATGCGCTGATCCAGTTCCTGATTTGTTTTTCCTTTTCAGTAACTACAGTCATAAACTTGGACCATAGTAAAAGTTCATGTCTCTGCTTTTTGGATGTGGGTTTCATTGCTTAGATTCTTAACAGCCAGTCATGTTCAATATAGCATCTTCCTTCCAACTCTAGAGTTATTATTTTAGTTCTGAGGTTCTTACACACTGTATGTTTATTCAGCTTGTGGAGATGGTGTTATCAGGGTTTTCAAGTTGGATGATGCTTCAAGCAAAAGTTTCAAGTAATATCTCTACTCTCCAGCTCAGTTGAATTGTGCAAGTGTTATATTTCTGCCAATTATAATTATGACAGTTAATTCTTTATAGGTTTCTGAGAATCAACTTACCTCCTGGAGGTCATCCAACAGCAGTTGCTTTAGCCGGTGATGCATCTAATGTAGTAGTGGCTACCCAGGCACTCTCAGGATCAAATCTTTACGTGTTTGGAGAAGAAAAACGGAAAGAAACTGGCGATAAGCCACCAAGCAAACTCCCTCTCCCCGAAATCAAATGGGAACATCATAAAGTTCATGATAAGAGGGCCATCATAACTCTAGTCGGAACCAAGGCAACTTATGGCAGCGCTGATGGAAGTACTATCATTTTGTCTTGCTCTGAAGGTACTTTCTGGTGTCTGATACATGAGATCTCATATGAACTTTAAGCTGTGCATAAAGAAACTTCTAATGTTAGGAAATATATCTGTCGTAGGCTGTATTGCTCTCTTCCTTGTCTCTGTAAAGGTTCTGTAAAGAGTTCACTGGTCCTGTTAGTTTACTCAGATGGTTAACAACTTTTTGGAGAGCTGATGACTCTGTAAACCCATTGGTGTTTGGCTCTCAGGAGTGTGGCGTCAGCATTTTTCTTATTTTATTTCTCTCTTTTTATATGTAGCATTCGTTTCTATAGGTGCTTCATCTTTCCAACATTCATCAATATGCCACTTCATTTATCTAACTTTTTTACATTCATGGAGCATTCTGAATATGATCCCGGATTTCTTTATTTCCTCTGTCGGAGCACATGGAGATATCTAGTCAATCTTTGTAACAATATGATCTCATGTCACTGCACGCTGAAATCAGTTTTAAAACTTGCATAACATGGGTGTATGAGTTGCTACATTTTTCTTTGTGCATATGTTGAATAGTTTCTTGTTATCTGCCGCACCCTAGATTTGATATACAAGAACTTGGGGAACTGTTTCTGATCATGACTGAGTTGCATTATTTGGATATCCTCTTTCTCATTTCATTGAGAAAAAGGGAAGTAATCTTTGTCTCTCCATTTACTTTTCATGATACTTGTCAGGCACTGATATTATACTCTGGCATGGTAAAACTGGGAAGTTGTTGGGTAATGTTGACACAAATCAACTCAAAAATAATATGGCCACGATATCTCCAAATGGCCGCTTCATTGCAGCAGCTGCTTTCACTGCTGATGTCAAGGTGACAGTTCTTTCCACAAATTGATTCTACTATGTTTGACTGTGAGGACTCAAACTGATTTCTGTGTCCATTTATGATACCTTTTCTCATTAAATTTTAAGATTGTTCATAGATTAGTATTACTATTAATGAGGTCTATGAATTTTAATAATTTCTCTCTTTTATTTAACGAGAGATGATACACATGTATTGTATGGGGAGGATTTGCCCTTACTGTGAAAAATCATGCTATGAAACATGGAGAAATTGACCCTTTACGGAAGAAATTCTTAAATAAATGAATCACATCACCATGTAGGGAAACCTTTAGACGTGAGAGATATTGTGAGTGTATAACAGTACATATACTCGGTATGTCACTTAAGCTGGGTCTAATTGTTATAGCATTTTATTTCCAGATTTGTGTGATATTCTGGTGTAAGAATTTTATCAAACAAGAAGGAGCTGAAGGAAGTTATTGATAAATGGTTTGTATTACTTGGTTAGTCACAAGTTAGAAGTTAATCAATTTGAGGAATATGCCATTCTTTTATTCTTTCAACAGGACAAAACACGTTTCTTATTATTTGCCTGTGTGCCTAACATGATGTTTTGGGCTTCGCTCTACACTGTCTCTATTTACTATTTCTCTCTTTGATTGGTCAATATTTTAATTTAATTTTTTCTGAAGGGAAAAAAAAAATCAGGAATCCTTAAGTCATCTATATTTTCGCTAATGTTATCCTTATTGTGGATTAATGATATATCTTAAGAAATGAATGCAGAATCATACCTTAATATACCTAGTGCATGTTAGACCATATCTACTGGTATAATGCAGTATTACATTGATGTAGTTTGATAAATAGCTAGTCCTTTTGACTCCATTAAGATCCATAACCTATTTCTATTGATTTGTGAATGTTAACAAATTTCTTTGTATTTCTGAATTGACATAATAGTAGTTCAAGAGTTTCGATTACTGTATCCAAACTCTCATGACAAAAAAAAACACACACACATTTTCTTGATGCATCTTTCTCTACACACACTTGCACATACAAACTGACATGCAATTGTAGATGTGTATTATTGTATATCAAGTAGCCAAGATTCGTTAAGGATCTCTAGATAAAAAAAGAGAGTGGTTGTTAGAGGAGAGAAAGTAGCTAGGTAATAAGTAAAACTGCTTACCCAGTTTTTCAAAGCAAAGGTTTCACATTTCAAATGGCACAAAAGAGCTGTGATGTATAGCTCCTTGAAAACTCCTAAAGCTTAGATTCTCCTCTTCTGTCACCCAAGACAGAATCAAATTATATGAATACTTCAGCTATACATTCCATTTTGTGGGGCTTTAGTGGAGTAAGTTTACCCGGATTTGTTCTAATAGGGGACTCTAGAATTGTGTAAAGTGTCATGCATCTCCTATTAATTTGTTGAATTTTAGTATAACTCATCTTCACAGAGAACTCTCATAAGTTTGGCTGGTAATAATGTTTTCTGGAGTTATATGGTCCTAAGTTCAGTTGGCCTCTACCTTTGTGTGCTATGTTTGGTGATTGAAAAATGTCTAAAGATGAAACCTTCACCTCCAAATTAATGACACTCAGTTGTTTCTCTTTTTATTCTAATCTTGTGTTCTGCTGGTAAGTTTTCTAAAGTAAGGCATCGACCAACATATGGTTACTCGTTGTAGCGTTATTACAGGTTTGGGAAATTGTCTATACGAAAGATGGCTCAGTGAAGGAGATTTTGAGAGTTATGGAGCTTAAAGGTCACAAGGTTGTCGTTACATGCATGTTTTGTAATTTTTTGTGCTTTCCTTTCTTCTATCCTACTTCATGTTTGATTGCAACTGTGAGGACTTAGTTCAAACTCAAGAAGCTTCCTTGTTTAACTATGTCATATGAGAATTGTGCTAAAATCTCCCTACCTCCTACACCAGTTTATTTGGCACCCGTGACTTTCTCTTGTTATGGTTTATGGGTTCCGTGTACTTTAGACTTCATGTTGCGATCAACAATCCCAGCTTCCATGGAGTTTATCATCAAAACTTGATTTCTTATATTGACGGATCACCTTTTGAAAATTGAGTGAATTGGCAAGAGGTCAAGTTTCACTTAACTGATAGTTCCCCGAGCGCCATAGTATTTTTCTCATTTCTGTCATAAAGTTGTTTGACATCCATTTTTTTGTTGTTTTGATCTGTAACAGCTTCACGTTGTGTTTGAAATTACCTTGACAAAGAAAAAAAGAGAAAAAGAAAGAAAGAAAATGCAAGAACTAGGAAGAAAAGATATTCCCTGATGTCCAAATATTGAGTTCCATACCTATTATTGAAGTTGAAATTTAGTGTTAGAATGGCAGTAAATTCTGATATTTTATATCTCAGTGTCCTGATTGAAGTTGCATGCAATTCATTCCCAAATTATGTTTTCAATATTAATCGAATCTCCGTTACATTCATATAAATCTGCATTATGTCTATTATTTTTAATTTTGTTGAAACTCTGAACAATATGTCTGTCACTTCTTTGCCTGTCACCCTTCTTTTTTTGTGCTATTTTAATTTTCTCTGTATGGGTGACGTTCAGAGTGCGGTAACATGGCTTTGCTTTAGTCCTAACTCAGAACAAATCATCACAGCCTCCAAGGATGGTTCAATGAGAATATGGAATCTCAATGGTATGAATAGTTTTCATTACTTTTTTCTTGGATGCTTCTGAATTATGAATTACATGAAGCTAAAGTTTGAGAGTGAGGACAGCAATAATTGTGATTTTCTCAGCACTCTGTATTTTTGCAATTAGCAACCTGTGATTGTGTCTTTAATTTGTTGAGATTGTTAGCAGTGATAAGTGATAAAAACTAGTAAAGAGTGTATAAATGCATCGAGTGCCCGCTGCAAACGTGAAATTATTTTGAAAAATTTTACATATATTGCAACAAGTGATCACATATCTTACAACAGGTGGTCTTTTGTAATTGGGCGGTGGGCACTGGTTTTCTGTCAACACCAGATGCCATTTTATCTTAACTACTACATTTCTGCTTCTTGTGATAATTATTTCATCAAAGATTCTTGCTGAAATTTAGCTTTTTCATGAAGTTCGATATCATCTCGATGAGGATCCTAAGACTTTGAAGGTGTTTCCGATTCCACTTCATGATGCAAGTGGCGCTACTTTACACTACGATCGCCTCCATCTTTCTCCTGATGGAAAGATACTCGCAGCAACTCATGGTACAACATTGCAGTGGCTGTGCGCTGAGACTGGACAAGTTTTGGACACTGCTGAGAAGGCCCATGATGGTAACGTAATTTCTGGATTTCCTTTTAAGATTTTGCTTCATTGTTCATATGGTGTATTATAGGTTTAACCTCAATGTTTTCCAAAGCTGATGGTATTTCTTGTGACATTTGGGATGATCAAAACTGATGGCCTTTGTTGTGAAGGCGTTGAATTTTGACGGAGAAGTTCACATTATGAGTTGATTTCACTTAATGGAGTAGCAAAGATTGCTATATTAGTGATGAAAATATGTAGAAGGCCAAATAATCATTAAATTTCTGAGCATCGATTGGCAAAATTTGTGCAATTTTTAGATGATCCATCTCATTTGGGTTTGCGTTGGCTGAAATGAGTTCTGTTTAATGAATAGCATTATCTAGTCTCATTTTCTAATTTCATGAGAATTAAAAATACAATTTCCTTTTCCCGACCAAAAAAAAAAAAACAATTTCCTTTTGGTTTTGTTTTGTGTGTGTGTGTTTCTTTGACAGAATCCACGTTTACAAGTTCTCTCTTACTTCCTATATTTTTCTTCCTGGTCATGAAGTGTTTTTGCCATGACACCCTGATCCGTGCTCCAGTGGGCTGTCGCAATCAAAATTTAATGATGTGTCAAACGGCTGGTATGGGAGTTGGAAATGGAGGCCAGACATCAATTATTGGTCCAACTGCCTATGGCTTTTGTTAGTGATGTTAAACTCATGAAATAAATATGATCAACATGCTTTATCCGGTGATAAAGATGACCTGTGCTGTGATTGCTCTAGTCATGGATTACAATCAATGACAATGTCATTGAAATATACATATTTGCCTCTCTTAGAAATGAAATTCTAGATGATGCATAGGACGGGTTTCCTGTGGATTCGCCTTCAATTATTTAACTTAAGCTAACTATGAGTGCAGGTGATATCACGGACATGGTATGGTCACCTACAACCATTCCAAATGGTAATTTTCGTTTGTATTTCAATCTGACTTTGTCATTCCCTTCTTTCATCCTGTCGGTTCTTACAGCGGAGCTATATACGGAATTAATTGTCCTATGAGATGCTACCCAACCCATGTATTGAACCGTTGGATTAAATATGATAATGTTACAATTTTACTTTTTAATACTTTTTAGCATCATCATATTTAAACCCAACGGTGAAAAACACCAGTTGGATACTACCCAATCGGGTAGCATGAATTAATCCCATTTTAATTTACATTAAAAATTGTCTCTCATTCTTATGTTCTCTCTGCAGAAAGTAAACCGTTGTTTGTACTAGCCACAGCCAGCAGCGACAAGAAAGTGAAACTGTGGGCAGCTCCACCACTTCCTTCGTCCTAAGAGGAGTTATCGGGCACAGGTTTAAACCGTTGCATCAAGATGATAGGGAGAGGGCAGTACATGCTCACGGGATATCCTCGTAGTTTTCTGGTGGGATAATTATCACGGGCTTAATTGTCTTTTTTAGGCAAGGATGGGAGTTGCGTTAACGATACATGGAAATGTTTGAAACATGGATAGGCGGTCTTATTCTGTTGGCTTTTTTTTCCTAACATGATGACAGCAGAGCTTAGTTATTTGCCTATTTAGTAACCTTTAGAAAAATTTTGCTAACTGCATTTGCGATATCTTCTGTTTTACACTGAAATAAGGGCTTTTGTTTACAACTTATGCTAGTATTTATCAGAATCCACTGACAAAGATATTGTTTTTGGTGCTTGTTGCAGCTTGTTTAATGGATGCTGTATGCTCGATTTAGTTGACATTTAGCCAGTATTGTTTGATCGATAATTGAAATCATTATTGTTATTTACATGGTTACTCCGAACGTTCATTGCGTGTGCAAGTCAATGCAACGTGGTGGTTTGAATTTAGTTCCCTTGTAGCAGCAAATTTTAATGAAAAAATGAGGAAGACCAAGACGACTGAGAAGAAATAAATATAAGCGAGAGAGAGAGAGAGAAACCGAGAAAACTGAGAAGAAATTATATGAGAGGGAGAGAGAGCGAGAGAGAGCCATCAGAAATCGTGGTGGAAAAAAATTATCAATGCGCCCACCGTGGGGCTCGAACCCACGACCACAAGGTTAAGAGCCTTGCGCTCTACCGACTGAGCTAGACGGGCTTATTGTGCACAATGTATGAGGCATCATATACAAAATTGTTTTAATAGTTTTGTTTGGTAAGTATATACCTTTATTTGAATTTGTGTTATAATAATTTTATCTGTAGTACGTTAAATTTTAATACAAGTGCACTTATATTATTTTTGCAAGAAAAGATATGTTATCATATTTATATATGATAAGGCATTATATGTTCTTTTTCCCATGTCATATTCGATGAATTAATGATATAAAATTAATAGTCATGTTTTTAGAATTCAGTTATTCAATTATTGTGTTCGTAAAGTTTGCAATCGAAACAATGGGGCAATGTCAAATATTATAAATAAGTTTACCTGAACATTTTACTGTTATGGATAATTTCAATAAAAATTTATTAATATATTATATAGTATATATTTCTATCAGAATATTAAGAATTCTGAATTCCTCATAATCTTTTGGCAATTCATCCTTCTTTTTCCATCCAATAAATTTATATGTTTGTATCATAAATTTCAGTAAAAAATATATAAGAAATAAAACAAAAGTACCATCATATAATAATAATAAAGAAAATTGATGTGGCATGATCTCACCTAGTATGACACGTCGTTTTGGTTCAGCCATAAGGGACGTATCATTGAGAGAGAGCGAGAGAGAGAGCCCCAAAAAAGCATAAGGTGTGAGTTTGTACAGAAAGAGTTATCGTAACAAAGATAAGGATTTTCAAGCCCTCAAGAAACCCATCCACTCTCAAACTAACAAATG
The DNA here is from genome assembly GCA_026212405.1 of Petrea volubilis. Taxonomy (NCBI): domain Eukaryota; kingdom Viridiplantae; phylum Streptophyta; class Magnoliopsida; order Lamiales; family Verbenaceae; genus Petrea; species Petrea volubilis. Next base: position 24,883 of record JAOWBU010000570.1, read on the forward strand.
GCACGTTAGCCATTGATAGAATCCTTGAGGAATCATTTAAAGATAACCTCGAGGGAGCTTACCCCCATATATCACCAAGGCGCCCTAAAAAACAATGTTTCGAGGCCCCATAATTAGC
>JAOWBU010000571.1:0-25000 GCA_026212405.1 Petrea volubilis
AAAAACAACAAATACCTCACCAAACCCTAAAGCCAGATAAGTTTTTAGTATGAGTAGTGTTAGCGTGGCCGGCAGTAGCGCGGCGGCCGGCGGCGGCGGAGGAAGTGGAGGAGGCAGCGGAGGAGGAGGTGCTGGTGGCGGCGGCGGCGGGCCCTGCGGGGCATGCAAGTTCTTGAGGAGGAAGTGCGTGGCGGGGTGCATTTTCGCGCCCTATTTTGACTCGGAGCAAGGCGCGGCCCATTTTGCGGCGGTGCATAAGGTGTTCGGGGCCAGCAATGTGTCGAAGCTCCTCCTACATATTCCGGTTAACAAGCGGCTCGATGCGGTGGTTACCATTTGTTATGAGGCTCAGTCGCGCCTCAGGGACCCCATCTACGGCTGCGTAGCTCATATCTTCGCTCTCCAACAACAGGTAGTTTTTTTTTTTCCCAAACATTCAATTAAACCATTCATAACCTGACTGCCCCAAATTCCGACCGTAAAAGTAAACGAGCCGTTATAACTATAAACGAGACCTTGTAACTATTTAGGAAGACATGTAAATTCAAAGATGTCTAGCATGTTATGTGTATGTATATATGTATGGTTTGTGTGATCTGTACGCCTTTTACAAATTATATGGTGATTAATATTTACAGAAATAGAGGTAATTTATGTTAAGTTTTGTCACAAGTACTAATTAAGTGGGAATTTAGATTTTTTTTTTTTTTGTTTATTATCCATGGATCTCCGATATCCGGTACCTGATACCTTACTGGACCGACTGAATCCGGAGTGAGCGTCTTGGGCACCCGGACAGGCAGCTACACTCCGGATGGTTATCTTTTACATATTGTCCTTACCTTGAAATGATGGATTTTATTCATGGTTAAAGTCATCCTTAAAGACGTGTCTTATCAGAGTTGGTGAACTAGAGACAACCCCTTCTTCTCTTCTTCACTTATAAACCTTCTATTTCATCGTTCTCTAATTTCTTTCGCTTGCCACATGAATATTATTTTCTTAAATTTTAGTTTTTAGTTTAATCTTTCTATAAAAAGTGTTAATATACACTAACTATATCATTTTTTGGGGAAATTCTAGCCCACATTCGGCTAGGCCGAACCAGTATTAATCATGTGGTGAGTATTTTACATTTGCCCTATAAATGATTGATAATTTAAGGAGAGTGACCAATCACTTGAAAAATGCAGTACACTTACCATATGATTTGTTGGGTTTGACCAAACCAGGTTCGGATTAGAATTTTCTCAATTTTTGTTTCAAGATTTTGTCAAATCCAAGTCCCCCAATAAAAAGATATGAGCATTTGAATTGTAGTGGCATGCATTTTTGAGGCTTTGAACCCTGATGGAAATCAAACATCCCTTAATTTTACCCGATTTGACCCCGATTTTGGGACAATAACTTAATTTTTAACTTTTTATGTAACAAAAATTCGAACTCCAAAGTTAATAATGGTGAATTAATTATGACATGGTTTTATCTCATTCTGGGCTGAAATTTGTTAACTGAATTGTTCGTATAGGAGCAGAGTCAGAAAAGTTAATTTTAAATCGAAAGATTAAACTTATATGCATAATTTTGTAGCAAAAGCTTACGATTTTAATAGAAACATATATATATGTAGGGTGTTTGTTTGATTAATGTTTTGCGAAGTTGTCATTGAGTACTTAGTAAGTTTTGAGTTGGCGTATTCATATTGAGGACTAGATTTAGATTCTGGGGCCTTTTTTTTTCCGGCTTTAAGGTTATTAAATATTAACTTTTTTTCAATTGATAATTAATGAAATCTTGTTAGGGCAGTATAAAAGTAGTACTAGTGTTATCGAAGTATGAGGATTCGTGAGAGTGTGGACCATGATGTGTTGCATTGGGGGAACAGTTATGTTCTTTGCTGAAATCAAGAAACCTGATCCTGAGTACCGATTAGCTTATGATGATGTAGTCAGTGCTATTATGTGTGTGTGTGTGTGTTTATATATATATATATGTGTGTGTGTGTATGTGATTTTGTGTCTCTTTCCTTTGTTGCAAAAATTAAGAATTTTTGCAGTTATCAAGGAATTGGTCGGTCATTTTTGTGTAACGCTTGGGAGAGAAAACGGGGTCCTGATAAGTTCAAACAATTGCTGGTCTTTGGGTAATATTGTTTTTTAGTACTGCTTGGTATACTATTATAACTTTTATAAGATTCTTGAATTAACATCGTTTTACATTGGAATTTTTGCCTATTACAAAGAGATTAAGACTTGAGAATTAAGCTTTTTCTAGAAAATTAAGGTTTGGATTTGTAGAAAATTAAGATCATATATATATATATATACTTGAAAATATTAATATCCCCTTATTTATTTTCATCATTTTTCGTATTTCATTTTGAGTTACTTGTCCGTATATACTTTCTGAAGTACAAACGTGGTCATTTATATATTTTCCGATGATCAGAGAAGATCAATCATAGTATTAATTCTACGAAATCTTAACAGTGAATTATGTCTGAACATCCCCTTTTACTTGCTTTCAGCATAAGGCACGTCTCTGTAGAAGTGGTCTTTATCACTACGATTTGCTTCTCTCGACAAGGAACTCCCCAATTTCAAACTTTTGACAATTTCTCAAGCATTAACTACTTAAATCTACCACTGATTTTTTAAGTTTTTATTTATTTATTTATTATTAACAATACACACACACACACATACATACCCATTTTTATCAATGATTGTTGATTTAAGTGGTAAACAACTTAAATTACTTAAATAATATCTCGTGTTAAAGTCTTGTATATGTAAAGAATAATTGTTATGAGAGTAGTCGCCTGTACCCACACGACATTCGCTCCGATTTAGTCAGGCCCAATAAGATGCCGGATGCCTAGGTCCATGGACAATGTATTATTATTATTATTATTAGTTCTTTTTTTTTTTTTTTTTGGCTTGGGGATAGTGGGGTGTTTCTCGGGATGATATCAATTGATGGCGCAACATTCAAGCCATCTGGTTGAATTGTAACCTTTGTTTAACATTTTTAATTTTTCTAGAATTGTTATACTTGATACTTGTGTGTGTTTGGATTATATGAGTGAAAATAATGACTTTTAGGCATATAAAGAAAATTTTTTGTCAGAAAATTGTATTTTTGTTCCATGAGTGGGTCCATTTTTATTTTGATATCTTTTGTTTTTTTTGACATTACAAACACTGCATTATGTAAGTCATTTTTTGTTTTGACAATTTCAGTCCAAAAAGGAGGTTCCCGTTAACTCTTAACGAAAAATGCCGTTAGAATAATTGCAATTTAATTATCCCTTGTGATCATCAAAATGTGCAAAACCCCCCCCCCCCCCAAGACTTTACTTTCTTATTTTATATTAAATTTTTCTCAAACTATATAGAAACATATGTAAAATGTGGGTGAAGGATGTTGTTAAGGTTGGGAGGGGGGCTTTGGGTGGGTGGGTGGGGGGGGGGGGTCGGAATAAGATAAAATTAATAATATTATACATATATATATATATGTATATATATTTAGAGAGACTGAGAATGTTTTGGGGTGCGTGTATACATATAGATGCATAGTTGTGCTCATTTAGAACAAATTCATATTGTAATATAAATATTTTCTTAAATTGTGTTTAAAAATGTAATATTCTTATATTTATTTATATATAAACGTATAATTAAAGTAAATAAACATATATTTATATGTAAATATTTATAAGTAATTATATTTGTGTGAATATATATAATTATATTCATAATTGATATATGCTTACATATATTTTAAGCAAAAGTTAATATAAATTAAATAAGAAAAGTAAAGTTTGGGATGTTTCTGCACATTTGGACGAACACAAGGATGCATTTTCCGTTAAGGGTATCCCATTTTGGGATTGAAATTATTAAAAAAAAACTTACAAAATGTAGGCTATGTTTGGAATAAGGATTTTGATGAGGAAAAATGGGAGGAAAATGAAAATGATCAAAAATGAAAGCATAGAGTACTATCATGTAAAGTAAGTAAAAAATTTTCTATCCTATTTTCCTTATCAAAATCCTAGAACCAAACGGAGGGGTAATGTCTGTAGTGTCAAAAGAATAGGACTAAAAATGAAAATGAGCCAACTTATTGGACCAAAAATGTAATTTTCTCTATTTTTGTTATTATATATGCATTTTTTATGTAAAGATGTCAAATTTTTTTCCCGAAATATATGTAATATTTGTACCATCTGGGAGTAATATTATGAAATACGATAATATAAGTATAGGGCATGTGTGGTGTTAATTATAATACCATATAGAATAAATTATTAAGTATTGTGAAATTTATAATAGTTGGGGCAATTTTTATATCGTAAGTTAATTTTTATAGTTGAAGTAGGCTCAAATCCTAATATTTTTATACGATATCAAAGTAAGTTAGATATTGCATTGTAATTTTGCTCAGCGTGTATTAATTTCCAATAATTTCTTGTTATATGTATTTGTCAATATATTTCATTGTTCAAATATGATATATATATATATAAACCGTTTGTGTACACTTTTATACAGGTGGTGAATCTACAAGCAGAACTCTCCTACTTACAAACCCACCTCGCCACCTTGGAGCTTCCAACTCCGCCGCCAGCGCCGCCCCAGCCGCCGCAACTCTTCGCGCCACCACCTGACTTTCCGGCAATGCCAGCGGCAACGTATGACCTGTCAACACTCTTCGACAATGTGGTGCACCCCTCATGGACCCTCCACCAGCGCCAGCATATGGACGCCGGCCGCGGCCAGTTTTCAGCCAGCTGCGCCGCCAGAGCTCCTCTGGAGATACAGTCACCCGCCGCCGCCGGAGACGCCGGAGATCTCCAAGAACTCGCCCGTGAGCTCCTCAACAGACATGCTCCGCCGTGTAGAGTTAATTTGCCTCCCCCGCATTCTAGATGAACAAATTTTAAGTAAAAAAAAAAATAGAAAAACAAATGATTGAGTGATGAAGTAGTAGAACTTGCCATAGTTGAAGTTTTGGGGAAATTGATTTCACAATTTTCTCTTTTTTTGGTTCATTGATTAGGCAAGTGAATTTCTATGGTTGGTAAATCGATCATAGTTTTTATTAATTTGTTTTTAATTTGGTTATTTTTCCCCCCTTTATTGCACTAGTCTTTTTGCATGTTTGATGGAAATTTAAGGTTGTCTAGTCCGATTTGGGTAAAAGATTTCGATTCTTGATTGCTTGGTTCAATTTCGATTCATGTAAAACCACAAGAAAATGGATAAATTGTTTATAATATAACCAATGATAATAAAAAAAATTTATCACTAATTATATACATCTAGTAACAATATATATATATATATAATATTTAAGTTGCCACCAATAATAATTAGTTACACACTTATATATAGTGACAAATTAGTAACAATAGGTTCATGTCGCAAAATCATATTGGCAATTTCTTTAGTCACCAAATTGCTACTATAGATGTATTACTAATTTGAACCCATAATTTTTAACTTGTCAGAAGTGGGATTTGAACCCACGCCCTCTTTCGAAGACCAGAACTTGAGTCTGGCGCCTTAGACCACTCGGCCATCCTGACAGATGCATTTCTATCTATTGAATTATAGTTTACAAACATACACTTGATTGTGGCTATTTCGAAGTTGCATCGACTGAAGCTAAATTGCCATCGGGAATTCTCTAATGAGATACTTCTCATGCGTGCCTATCAGTGAGATACACTTTCAACGCCGTAAATTGAATTTTATTTTAAATCTCAACCTTAAAATCTGGTCAAAGAGGTACAAGGCATACTTGGCCTAGTACAAGTTGCACTTTCGGTTCATTTTGGTTAAGCCGGTTGCACCTTGTTTGTTTTGTCGAATTTACCCTTATAATTTTCCGCAACTGTCTTTAATACCCTTCTGCAATTCGAACCCCAAGATTCCCCATTCGCTTCTCCCTAACCCTAAACCCAATGATTGTAATGGTGGGTTCTGGCCAATCGCGCCGTTTTATGAAGAAACATTCATCTTGTATTTCTGATCATCTCGTGAACTTTACATCGACATCCATATTAACTATATATATATATTTTTTGCAAATTTCATTTTAACTAAACGATTTTTAACCACATTGGGTGAATTGTTTAGTTTGAATCGGTGCACGATGTCGAGCTTCAGTGGTCACAGGAACAACCTTGTATGTTCAATCGAACATCCATCATAAATGGTGTGCAATCACTGTTGATTTATGTCTACAATGATATTATAGGATTAAATATGTCTTAACGTCTGATATAAACATCAAGTTGTAGTTTAAAATTGGATCGAATATGATCTCCCATTATGGCATTGGAATCAAAATATATTCTGAATGCAAGTATGCTTTGACGGTATAGGAACAAGAAGGCAATGCATCATTGTATCAAGTTGGCATTGTGGCCACGGGGTGGTTCTTTCTTTGATGAAGTTACCATCTCATTCAATATCCAATTCAGCTTGTATCGCTGCTTCGACTCTTGAAAATCATTGTATTTGATATGCAATGAAATAAACAAAGAATCTTTGATGGATTCAAAAATTTTAAATGAATTTGGACAAAAGAAAAAGTAAAAAACAAACCAAAGATGGAGATTGTGAATGCACTTTTGGGCAGATGGTCCAATCAATTCCGGGTTAACTAGGAGTTGTTCTCCCTACTTTTTGGGCTGAAAATAATGTAGTTCCATTGGGCCGAGTTTTGAATACAACTAAAAGTCTTCAGTCAAAAAATTAAAGGGTTTGATCGCAGGCTCATCTCCAATTCGAATTTTGGAATACAAGTACACAAACTTAATTGGTTATAGATTCAACAAAAAATAATTATGGATGTTAATTATATGAATATAACTTTTATGTAGTCATGATCCCATAATCCATTACGGGCTGAAAAATAGCAACATAGGAACTTATAAATTAATGAACATAGCCATCGAGTTTGTATTTGCAGAAAAAAAGTATCTGATGTAGATATGAATTCCTTAGCAATGTTGAGAAGGAGACCTCCGAGGGAAACACACCTGTTTTTTTGGTTGGATCGAGTTGGGTCAAGAGGTATCTTATCGAAAGGTAAGTACGAGGGTATCTCACCCTAGTCGACCTGAACTGTCATAGTATATCATACACTTGATTTTTTATACAATTGTCATTTGCTTGGCATATATACTTAGCTCCTTAAATTTGAATTCAGGAACCATCAAATGAAAAAAAAAGTGTATTTTATTATTGCACAAAGGTGTCCATAATAATTTTACTTATGTTTTTTTTATAAATGTAATATGCTTCTCCATTAGTATCATTGCGTCTAACTGTATTGATAAACTATTTTTTTCCCTTTTTTTTTGTATTAAAGTCTCTATTTTATTTTATCTTATTTTCTTTAATTTTTTAATCCAAAATTCTCATTTTGGCATCATAGTTCTACTTTTAATTAATTAAATTGAAAGTACGGGATACTTTGCCTCTCAAACTTTCATGATGCAACTTTCAATTTACACTACTAATATTCACTTCAAATCTTATTCTATACAATCGCGTTGTGATTGAGATAAGAAAAGAAAAAAAAACTTATAATATGGAAAAAAAAATTAAAAAAATTTTCATCACTTTAATAGTCCGTCAATACACGCGTCCATCAATATATGTGATATGTATTGATGAGTGGAAGAGAAAATATAATACAATTATATAACGTGCCTAATATTGGAGCTAGACCTATATGTCTCCGGGACAAAATATAATGAAGTGTGAAATAATGGTACATTACAAGTTAATTCGGTTAAGCACTGCCTGTATCTGCGAAATGATTATAGCCAAAACCCACTCAATCGTGCAACAATTAAATAGGAGAAAAAAAAAACACAACAAAATATCTTAGTACGCTACTCAAAAATTAACTATCAAATACCAATCGTCAACCTCAACTCTGATTTCATTGACAAGCTTCTCCTTGTATTCTTCAAATGTACCTGAGAAGGTCTTGACAATTCCATTCTCCACAGCCCATATTTCACTTGTCTCTTCACGATTGATCTCCACAAACACGAGATATAAGCCTAGAGTCATGATCGACAAGCGCACAACTCCACCTTTGAAGTCATCGAGTGCATCCGCTAACGCATAGATACTCTGTATATCCAAATGATTCGTTGGCTCATCTAATGACAGAACGTGCTGCTTAGACATGGATATCGAAGTGAAAACCACCCGCGCTTTCTGCCCTCCGAATAGTTTGGCAATCGGGGTTGGATGGTTGTGGCCAGGTAGCCCGAGTTTGCCCAATTTTGCATGAGCGGCCTTGTGTCTTCCTCCTCCTTGATCGGGATGCAATCGGAGCAAATATATATTGAACGGTGAGTAGATCCACAAAGTGTTGTATCTGCCTATCTTCAGTTTCTGATTTCTCCTCACTCCGCCCTTTGGTGGGGTGGGGGGCGGGGGGGCGCTAAATCCCAAGTAAGTAGGTTGAGAGAGTCGATTTTCCAGCTTTATTGGGGCCGACTATTGCAACACGCGTCCCCATATCGATTCCAAGATCCACATTAGAGAGCTTGAAACCATCCCGGCCCACGGCGGTTGGGAAAGGAAAAACCAGCTTCAATTAGTGGCAAAAGTGGCGGTGTTAATGCGGTGGGCTCCCGAAAATGGAACTCCACAGTGTAGTCAATCAATTTATGGAGGCCCGACTTGGCTCGATTCCCAAATCTTTTCTCGGCATCCTCCATCTTCTTCTTGGCTTCCTTCACCTGCATATTGTTCCCCTCTCTGCGACGTTGCTTGTATATCCCCTTTCAAAATCATCAAAACAACCACGGTAGGAGTCGAGTTACAGATTGTGGAGGTGAATGATGTCGCTGCAAATCGTGTTGAGAAAATCGAGATCGTACTAAACGACAACGAGCATTTTCTTCCACCTGCATAAGTACTCTTCTAGCCACAGAATGACCCTGAGGTCCAGATCATTGGTGGGTTCATCCAAAAGCAACAACGTGGGCTGAATGAAAAGCGCTCTCGCTAATGAAATCCTTATCCCTCAACTGCCGCTAAACTTGTGCGTCACGCGTACCTGCATATCTTTATCAAAGCCTAAACCGGCAAGAATCTTCGAGGCCCGAGCCTCAGTCGCATCCGATCCCAACAACTGCAACTTTTCATACAACTCGGAGAGCTTATCATCAAAGTCGTCATCACGAATCTCACCATACAAAACTGCTTCAACTTGTTGTCGGAGATCGATTAGTTCCTCATTGGCTGAAACCACTGGTTCGAGTGTTGGTGTGTCATCATCGTCAATGACCTCTTGATCGACCAGAAGCATGTCGATGTTTTTAGGCACGGGTATCTTTCTCCAAGCGAGAAACTTCAACAAGGTAGAAATCTTTACCTTGAGAAATCTTTACCGATGCATTCTTCAAGAGTTCCTTCCCACGAGCAGAAACAGAGAAGTTATCTATTGTTATATCTATGCCATTGTCATCAGCGTCGAAAACTTGACCAATCGCAACAGTAAACGCATCACGATTATCCCAGAGAGCCTCATGTTTCGCTCGCTCTACGGCCTAGGAAGCGAGCACATCCTTCTTTTCTCTTTTCTTCGACTCTTTGTTACCTATTTCAAGAAACTTTGCAGCAGTACTACTACTACTTCTACAAATGTTATTCGTTATCATATACTTTATCATCTTCGGAAGAAGGAAGATCTGTCTTGTCAACATAAGACGACGAGACGTCGTCATGTTTTTGATGAGCGGCTTTTGGTCCTTTCTTCTTAGGTTTTGGGCCGTCGTCCATGGTGGCCAGCAGAGCAGAGACTGAGGGCTTCGACTTAACATCATCCAATTTCTTCTTCTTGCCCATCGACATAGTTACCTGGTTCGTGGTACTTTTGCGCACCGGAACTCTTGGTTACGCTCAATTTGGAATACGTATCGGGGCTAGGTGATAGTTTGAAGGTAAATAAACAACCAGGGTTGGAACTTTTGGCTTAACACAAAGGCAAAAATGCAATTTTAGGACCTCATGTTGTCAAAATTTTATATTTAGGATTATAACTTTCCTGGTTTCAATTTTAGGACATGAATTTAAGTATTTTTAACACATTTAGGACATGATGCCTCGAATTGCGCAATTTGGTCTGAAAGATGACGACATTTGACTGAATATGACGTCACACATCCCCTCAGAGTCGCCGAAGACGTCAGATTCAGTCAAATGACGTCATCTTTCAGACCAAATTGCGCAATTCGAGGCATCATGTCCTGAATGTGTTAAAAATACTTAAATTCATGTCCTAAAATTGAAACTAGGAAAGTTATAGTTCTAAATATAAAATTTTGACAATATGAGGTCCTAAAATTGTATTTTTCCCTAACACAAATTAGGGTACCTAAGTGTAGTAACTCTAATTTGTGTAATATTAACTATTTTTAAGTGTAGTATTTACCTTCAAAACCAGATTAATAGTAAATACTTTAATCAAATTAGGGTTGGACAGTATTTACGTTCAGGGTTGGACATAGTTAATAGTAACTCTAATACAGTGTAAATACTACACTTAAAAATAGTTAATATTACACTGTAGTTAATAGACAATACTTTGAAAGAGGGTTTGAATTGTAAATAATTAACTCTGAACGGACCAAATTAAAAATAGTTTAACTTGCATGATTGAGTGACGTGGAGTAAATGGCAGTATGGCTCGACTATGGTTTTTCTGAATATAGTATAGTTCCATTAGTTTTTCTATTTTCAGTATATTTCTTTCCTTCTAATTTTTAAATTCTTGTTGAAGTTGGGACTTTTCTTTTTTTAAGTATTAAATTTCTATTCAAGTTAGAATTTTTTTTAGGAATTTTTATTTAATTTATAGGAGGCTTTTATTTTTCTGCTGAACGAATAACAATATTTTTTTTTACATATTTTTTTTGCCACGTTAGTTGGTAATAAAATTAAAAATTGTAATAAAAATAATTTTTTTAATTCAAAATTGTAGAAATTAATATCATATTATCATATATACTTTAACTATTACAAATTGAATACAATATTATCAAAATATACAGTATATAAAGTTAAGTTAATGAAAATATAACAATTACTTCATGTTTATTTAAAAGATGCTAAAATTGACTTTGTTGGCAATTGTTTGGGCGATTACATGAATTTCTTGGACAATAGTGCACTTTTTTTTGCACAATTGCTCGAGCGATTATTTAAATTTTTGAAGTGAAGAATGTACTTGTGAATCCAATTGTTTAAACAATTAGTTGGATCTCTTAAGTGATAGCATACTTTTTATACACGATTAAGAAAATGAAAGACATAATTAATTTGACAATATAGTAAACTTTAATAATTTTTTATTTCATATCATAAAATTAAAATTTATATATATATATATATATCTATTATATATAACGGAATAATCAGTCTAAATTTATGACAAGTAGTTTCATGCCAAGTGTTAGTAACATATTTATTTTAAATGTCAATTAATTAGACATACTTATTACTAATTAATTAGTCATTTAGTACCAACAAGTTGTTGATCGAGTGGTAGGCAGCTCTGACCCCCATAAGGAGATGAGAACACAAGTTCGAATTTCGAGAAGCGTACTAACTAGGAGGGAGTATAACCTTTAATACTCCATCCTTAAAATTGTGAGAGCAATGTCTCCCATAGTTTAATGTAACAAAAAAAAAAATAGTCACTTAGTGCAATTTTGAATTCTGGAAGAGTATATTATTTAACAATTTAAGGTTGAATCACAAGCTCATTACCATATTACTTAACTATTTTAAATTACTTGCTATAACTTAAGTGAAATGTTTAAATCTTATGAAAAATAAAAAATACATTTCAATTTAAAATTAAATAATATTTTCGTTACTTATCAATTTAAATTACTCATCATAGTTATAAAGAACATTTATAATATCTACTAAACTTACATACTAGCATAGAAGAAATAAATTAGATAATATACTTCCCATAATAATATTAAACTTTATAAAACAAAAAAAAAATTATTAATAAAGTTTTACTATTATTCAAACTAATTATTATTGATTAGCAAAAAAACGATTAGTAAAGAAACTAACGAAAAATTATGACATAACAAAATATTAGTGAATAAAATATTAGCAAAAAGACATTCTAAAAAAAATATAAATCTATACTATTATATATTTGAGAGTTTTCTATGACAAAAACAAACCCAATTTTGACTCAATTTTATTCCTAGAATTTTGAATTATTTTTAATTGATAAATCAACTTTAATTGTCGTTTAGTTTTAATTATGGATTTCCTTTTTCAACTTTCTTCCAAAAATCAATCTAATTAATTATTTCTTTAATTCTTTAGATCATTCAAATTGTATTAACTTAGTCACTCTTCTTTAATATACAAATTTTCAAATTTAAACAGTATCCCGTCTACCCATTCAGAAAACACATACATAATCTAAATTGAATAAAGAAAGTATGACAAAAAAACCCCTTTAAAAACAGAGGTAAGAACAAAGAAAACAAAATACAATAACATTTATATTATTTAAAAAGTAAAAGCTGATGACAAACATTAAGTACTATTAAATAAATAAAAATAGTATAACAAAATAAAGCTAATCAGAGGATATCATTGGGATTGAAAAGCGAATAACTAACCAATAAATTTTATGATTAAAGAAAAGAGACTTAACAAATTTTCATCAACATTCATATAGGGGAGGGGACTTTAATTCTTTCATTATGTTTCAAATTTATGGTTGGGGTAAATTTTTTTCATTATTGTGTCAAATAAAGAGGAAAAGACAAAATAAAAAAAAGAGAGAGAGATAAATATGGAAAAGTACATATTAGAGAAAGAGTGATTAAGTTAATAAATTTTGAATGATCTAGAGAATCGAGAAAATAATTAATTAGATTGATTTTTGAAAGAAAATCGAGAAAGGAAATCCATAATTAAAATTAAACAAAAATTAAAGTTGATTTATCAATTAAAAAAATAATATTCACGTTTAATGAATAAGGAAAGAAAAATCAACTATAGAATAAAATAATAATTCAAATTGACAAATTAAATCGACCATCCAAATTTAAGGAGTTGTCAAACAACATTTATTGGAAAGTAATATTTGTTGTACAATTTTAGAGGAATATGTCATGACATATTTATTTGTATAACATTTTCTATTAAATTGGTTCGGTTTACCATCTAATAAAAAAAATGTTGACATGTGTCGGGTATTTAGGCTGACACTTATCGAAAAATTAGATAAACTATTCCGTTATATATAGTAGATATAGAGATATATATACACATATTATATATTTTATTTGATGTGAATTAAATAGTTTTTAATTTTAATTTGTTAGTATATTATCCTTTATAATTATACAAAAGAATTTAACAATTTATCTAACACCTAAGATACAATATATAGTATTTTATTCAAACTGAATTATACAATTATTTTTTTCACAATATTTATCAACCAACGTAATTTTAAAGTGCTATAATTATGTACAACTTATTTCTACACAAACATAAAAAATAAAAAATAAAAATCGCATGCCACAATAATAGCAAGATCTAATTATGAAATTGGATATAATATGGTTTTTTTTTTTTTTTTGGAAAAACAACAAGGTCGAGAATAACATTAATCAGAAGAGGACTCAGCCTCAATTACATGCAGAATAAAAATCGGGGATAGAGGAAAACGCAACTTCCTCGAAAGAGGACCGTCGGGCCAACCTGTGAGCAACCACATTCCCGGTTCGATGGACAAAAAAAAACGACAGGAACGAAAAGCCTTACAAGAATTCCTAATAAAGTGGACAACATGTCCAAGAGGAGAAAAATCAAGTGTCGTGTTGTTCAAGGACTGGATAAGGAGGAGTGAGTCTCCCTCGAAAATGATCGACTACCAACCTGCGTCTCTCGCCAAAAGGACTACTGATCGCGTTGCGTAAGCCTCCGCTAACAAAGCTGAACCTGGGACATGGAGCCTCACCGATCTCCAGGCGATGCAGAAACCGCGCTAGTCCCGTGCGACCACCCCAATCCCTATAGACCCATCATCTTTAAAGATCACCCCGTCGAAATTGATCTTGATGTCACCTTGAGCTAGTTTCTGCCATTTTTCTGCCCCCAGTAGCTCGTCATGCCCCTGAAGTGAACCGGACCGGGTGTTCACCTCTTGAAACTGAAAAAATTGGTTCCATGCCGCAGCAATGAGCTAATGTGCAGGCAATCCGGTGTTATCTAGAGTCAAAGTGCTACGTTGAAACCACAAGTTCCACACAATCACGAGGGAGAGAGCAAAATCCACAGTATCCAGGTTCCTATGCAAAGATCTAATCTACTCATCCGCTGCATCATTCCACTGATCAATTTTCGCCCAATGTAGGAAAGAGATGGCCCAAACAAGACGTACAAAAGGGCGGGAAAGAAAGACATGCTTGGCATCTTCCATCTCAGTCCCACACGCAATGCATCCATCATCAATTTTAATCTTCCTTCGCCGCAGGTTGTCCTTCATGGGCTGAATATTACGACACAAATGCCAAATGAAAAATTTAACCTTGTTCAGGACTTTGGCGTTCCAAAGGAAGTTCTAAAAAGGTCGTTCACTATTTGAGCAAGAAAAATGAAGCCGTTCGATGAATCGCACAACATGGTACACGCTTTTCACCGAAAAAAGCCCATTGTAACTATAATGTCAGACGAGAATATCCGGATCGTCGAGCACCCCCAAAGGAATTGCGATGATGTGTTCTACATCTTGTGGGTCGAAAAGATCTCGCACGAGTTGTTTGTTCCAACTCTCAAGAACTGGATCGATTAAAGTCGCCACTGTATTAGCCACGAGTGTAGGGTGGGTAGGGGAAAATACTTGGAAAGATAGGGGTCGAGGTAGCCACTTGTTGCCCTAAACCTTAATATTACGGCCTGACCCCACTCGCCATCGAACCCCCCATTTAAGAATCCTTGCCGACCTATAAATACCTTTCCGTGTGTTAGAGGGATTCCGCCTAAGTCGCATCCCCAAGCTTGGATTTTGATTAAAATATTTAGCCCGCAAAACGAGGCTAAGAAGAGAGTCCGGAAGAGAGATAACTTGCCACAGTTGCTTAGCAAGAAGGGCCTCATTAAAGGAGCAAAGACAATGGAACCCCATGCCTCCCTCGGAATTGCGTATGCATAATCTTCACCAGGCCACCCAATGGATCTTACGGTTTTCCCTTTTGTTCCACCAAAAATCAGCCATTAGCGCCTCTAGTTCCTGAATGAGGCCATTCGGCAAATGGAAACATGACATTACATAAGCCGGGATCGACTGGAGTACGGCCTTGATAAGAATTTCCTTTCTAGCTTGCGAGAGATTACGCATGTTCTATTCTTGAATCTTTTTAGACATTCGATCATTGAGAATCAAAAAGACATCTTTATTGCGTTTGCCTATGATTGCTGGAAGACTTAAATACTTATCAAATGCGTGCTCAACCCATAGTTGTCCTACTCGAGCCACTTCATCACGGATGGCTGGATTGACGTTTTTGCTGAAAACAACCGAAGACTTAATATTTGCTGAAAATTTTGTTTAACCTACTCAAAAGGATGCCCACTGTCCACCGATGCCCAAATCGAACTGAGAAGTTGATGGTTGTCCTCATCCCGTATCCAACTAGCCTCAAAACGAAAAGGTTTCGACTGGGGTTTCTAAAATGAGATGCTGCTACTTAGGTTCACACATATAGGAAGATGGTCCAATCGCTGCAAATCTAAGTGTGTAATACATACTGTGGGGAATGCATCACATCAGCTTGACGATGCGCATGCCCGATCGAGTCACGCTCTTATAGTGTGGGGAAACTTCTTCTTATTACACCATGTAAAAATCGGACCGCTGTACTCCAAATCTTTCAGTTCACAATCTTGGAGTGCTTATCAGAAAGCAAAAATCAGAGAATCAGATCATCTTAGTCCTCCCTCTTTCTTAGAATGATCAATGATCTCATTAAAATCCCCGGCTATGAGTCAATGCCTCATTTACATATTGCTTAGTTTCTTTAGATGGTCCCAAACCTCATGTCATTTATTTGCATCCAGTTGCCTATATACACTAGTGAATTGCCAACTCGATTGTCCAGGGGCCAATTCAATTGTAGCGTCAATATGGGATAAAGAATAGTTTTGAAGGGTAATCGTGATATCCTTACGCCAAAGCAGAGCAAGCCCACTCCTTCGGCCGACTGCTTCCACACAAACCCCAAACATATTCAACCAGCCTTTAATACGTTCAATCTCTTTTTTTTTTTTTACTTTTGGCTTCGGAGAGAAAAACCAATGAGGGACGGAGGGTTTGGACGAGATATCCAAGTGCACAAACTGCTCCAGGGAGTCCCTAGGCCCCGAAAGTTCCAAACTAGGATACTCATGGAGCTAGGCAGTCCTGTGCCGCAGGATCCACCGTTAGCATGTGACAGTCCATGTCTTCGGTTGATTCAAGAATAGGTTTTTTAAAATTCCTAGATTGCTCGTTTTCTGAATCACCTTTGGGGCTAGTGGTAATCTTCCGCTTTTTATGAGATGGAATAGGGCTTGTAGCAAGGGTTTTTGGGCTGTGTTGTTTCTTTCTTTTTCGGTATCGGCTACTTTTGGAAGGGGAAGTAGCTCCCAAGGAGAATGATAGATGATGGGCAGGGCCGGATATGGGGGTGGGGTGGGTCGGATTATGGAATGGAGATAGTAGGGGGGCTTGTCCACCTCCAGTAACATGTGTAGGCTTAGGCGAGTTGGGGCTGGCAGTTAAAATTGGGCTGGGGGATTGGGTGTCTTGGGTAGGTTTAAGGTGATTCACCATGGGGTGATCGGGCTGAGTTGTGGTCAACTGGGCTTGGATGAGTTGAGAAGGGATCAGGGTTTGGGTTGAGTTTCATTGGGCTTAATTTGGGGTATAGAGTTGACAAGTCCAGAGCCATGCATTTTGGGTTCGGATGGTGCTGGTAGGTTGGATATAAGGGAGCGTACCAAGGTGGGATGAGATGGACTTCGGATTGGGCTTAGCAATAGGTCCAAATCGGCATTCTCTATGGCCAAAATTTGCTTTGCAGGGCTTTGGTTCAAAAAACCCATAAGAGATTCAACTTTTAATTGTCGGTTCATTGAGATAACAGATATGGAAGGATCTCGCGCAATCTCCGAATACGTAGGGGTACTTGGAGAATCTACCAGATATTCGCCTGGATTACAAGCCAATCCTGTATCAGATTTTTCTGGAACTTCCAACCGTGTGACCCTACTTCCAAAATTGATCTCTGCCAGCCTGTGACTGTCTGAAGGGAGCTGTTCATCCCCCTTTTGTTGTGCGAACGATGGTCGGAAGACATCTATGAGAAAAGTGGGCGTGGCCGCCCCATAAATCCGGCTGGTATTCTGACCACCTGGTAAGGCCCGTAGCCATGGTCTATATGGGCAATTGTCTCCCATATCAATGAAGCCCTCTTGAGCGTGCATGGGACAAAGGGCTATGATGCGTCTAATTTTTCCGTAGATGTAACAAAAATTCAGAAGTCGTTTATAGGATAACGTGACTAGAAAATCATCCCCCGATGGGCAGAGCAGTTTAAGAGCACGCTTCAGAACCCGGTTAATATTTATACGTACTCGGATCCTGAGAGCCGCTCCCCCCTGTCCCGCTGTCCATTACAGTATTACGAAACTCAACAATCTTGTCACCTATAAACTTTGCCATGTCGTGAGAGCGCTTATTCCATGGCAAACCATGTACTTGGACTGTGAATTTGCAAATCAAGTCCACAACCATCGGGTCTTCCATTTCTTCAAAGATGTTTAAGACCATCAGATTTCTGTCGATTGACCACGGACCACTTGACAGGATACGGTTACGATTGTAAAGATGTTTGAACTCCAAGATAAAACGAGCCCCCGCTAGATTCTGAACGGAAAACCCCATAACTATATGAAAAGAAGGCAATAAAGTCCGTCGGAGCGCATCAATATGGTAAGATTTGTGGGATAATATCCATCCAACAACTTTATACCCTGTGTTATTAGCGTTTATCGAAACTGCATCCCCGTCATCCTTCTCTGATGTCAGGGTCAACGCTTTCTTCATCTTCTCAATCTCCTCATCTATGTTAAACTGCGTGTCGGGTTATCACCACAAGAACAAACCTTCTCTGCCCTTCACCACTCGAGGGGAATAGTAGCCAAAACCTACGATAACAGATCAACAAAAGACCACGAAACGAGATTAGAAGAACAAAAAACAGAAAAAGAAAGGGAGCGAATAGAGTGGGGTAGAGAAATATCTTGCAGCGAGCACCGCCGATGACCAAAAGACGTCAAAACCTCAAAACCTAAAAAACTCTCATACGAGAGGAGAACGTTCTCATCGAGAGAAAAAAGAGTTTTTATCGGATATAATATTTTACTAATCAAAATTTTCAACTACAATACTGTATTTACAATATTTATCAATTTATTGGTATTTTAAAGTCATAAAATTATCCATATTTCATTCAGATCTTTTGACTTTGCCTATACTTTTGCGTTCTTTAACAAACAGTCATTAATCTAATTAATCTAGTTACAAAGAAATGCATAATTCATTAAATAATATCTTTTATAATTACGGTGTTCATGCTCACAACCATTTAATTTTAGAACATCTTTTTATTTGGTATTAAATTTTTAGTTTGATGAGGTCGTTTTTTGGTCAATAGCCTATTTTTGAGAAGAAGGCGATCCACATATTCGAGTGAGAAGTATCTAGACTTGTGGGAATGTTTGTTTGAATGATGAGGTTGTTTTTTGGCCAATAACATATTTTTTAGAATAAGGTGATCCATGTGTTCGAGCGATGAGGATCTAGCCTTGTGGGAATGTTGGTTTGAGTCCTCAACCTGTCAAGAGATGAACACAAGTGAGCCTAGTCGGAAGTGCCTTCGACGAAGACCCTCCAACGCTAAGTCAATGTATAATTCGATGAGAGAGAATACTCAATGAGGGTAATAGTAAAACAAGTGTATAATGCCTCTCTGATATGGTTATCAACAGGATATTTATAGTTGAGAATTAGTGTGAGCACCTAAGGACTATGGCTGACTTGGAGGGCCTATGAGTACGTATGTTATGATGGCCAATTGTATTAAGGGGGACATGATGACCATGCCTGGGTGATTGAGGATCGAGTTCTTTTCTTATAAGGAGTAGTGGTGTGTGTCAGAAGCGACAGTGGCAGATTACGGAATGTACTTCTTGCTTGAGGTACTTTTCTTGAGATATGGTGAGAGTTTGTTGTCGAGACGGGTCCTCTCCCGGACTCATCACGTTTACTCGGAGAGAATAAGGTCCATGAAGATACGTGTCGGGTGTCGAGGAGATCAATGCCCTATTTGAGGAAATGATATAGTCTCGAGGAGGCTATTAAGCCATACTATAAAGAGACAAAGGTTGAGAAGAGACATAGCCAAGATGAGGCTATTAAGCACGTCATGAGAAGACAACAGTTGAGGAGAAATATAGCTTTGAGGATGCCATTAAGTAGGAGATGATGGTTGAGGAGGAACATAGCCTTGAATAGGCTATTAAACCCTAGGTTGGTTAGAACTTTTAGACTTATGTCACTTTAGGAAAAATTCACGTGGATTGATCAAAAGTACCAATATCATAGTTATTGCTCATTGTTAATTAGGTATCACTCTTTATCGAAATTTTATTTGTATTTAATTTGAGATTGATCAATAACTGTATTTCTTATATAATCTCAAAAAGTCAAATTTGATTATGGGTTTATCAAATTTATTGATTCTTTTTAAAATAAATTTTAATTTTTCATAAAACTTCTAATATTTTGCAACAAAATAAAAAAAGTCAAAATGATATATAATATGCAATCAGCAAATACCCTCTTACTACGCGTTGCAAGTCAAATATCCCATGTGGTTATGTTGGACTATATTACCTCGAAATAAGTAACAAAAATGCGAAAAGCAATAGTAAAAATTAAGAAATCATGCTCAATTAATTAATTAATTAATAATAAACGATATCTGAACAAATTTGGACATAGACTTAAATCTCAATCCATCATCATTTCAAATTTTCTTCCCCCGAGGGCCTTTCGGTCATTTCACCTGTCATCGACTTTACACACACCCCCATCTAATCCACCGTCCACCGCGATCCAGATGCTGCACTCCGCCCTGAGTCTCTCTCTCCTCTCATCATCTCTCTAGATCCGCCGCCACCACAGCCGCTGCCGTCGTCGCCGCCGCATTTGAAAGACTCAAACTGCCCCACCGCGGCCGCGCCCATCGCCAACCCCGATTGAAGCCCCCCATCCCCATCTTCAAACTCCGGGAATGGCTTCTCCGGAAGCCGATTCCCGCTTATCTCAAGTATTAGTCCCCGCACTCGACAAGATCATCAAGAATGCTTCATGGCGCAAGCACTCCAAACTCGCCGCAGAGTGCAAATCGGTTATCGAGCACATCAACTCGCCGAACAGGAACCCTACTGCCCCCACCTCGCCGCCCTCCTCCCCCTCCGGCCAGTCCGATTCCGACGCGTCGTCACACCCTGGTGTTCTGCTAGATCTCTCCCTATATGATTCGGAAATCATTCTCAGCCCACTTATCAATGCCCTCTCTGCTAACTATCTCAAAGTATCTGAACCTGGTCTTGATGCGGTACAGAAATTGATTGCCCATGGATATCTACATGGTGAAGCGGACCCGACCGGAGGTCCAGAGGCGAAGCTGCTGTCCAAATTGATTGATTCTGTGTGCATTTTGCACGAATTGGGTGATGAAAATGTGGAGTTGCTGGTGATTAAGACGCTTCTGTCGGCTGTTACATCGGTCTCACTGCGGATACATGGTGATTGCTTGTTGCAAGTGGTGAGGACTTGTTATGACATTTACTTGAATAGTAAGAATGTGGTGAATCAGACTACTGCAAAGGCGTCTTTGGTTCAGATGCTAGTTATTGTGTTTCGGAGAATGGAGGCTGATTCATCGACCGTACCGATGCAGCCTATTGTAGTTGCGGAGCTGATGGAACCAGTGGAGAAGGCGGATATGGATGCTTCCATGACAATGTTTGTTCAGGGTTTTATTACTAAGATAATGCAGGATATTGATGGAGTGTTAACCCCTGGTACTCCTAGGCCTGCTGGGGGATCAGGGGTTGGGGCCCATGATGGGGCTTTTGAGACGAAGACTTCAACAGTAGAGGGCACAAATCCAGCAGATTTGTTGGACTCAACGGATAAGGATATGTTGGATGCAAAGTATTGGGAGATCAGCATGTATAAAACGGCATTGGAGGGAAGGAAAGGGGAGTTAACTGAGGGTGAGGTAGAAAGGGATGATGATTTGGAGGTTCAGATTGGAAACAAATTGAGACGGGATGCTTTTTTGGTTTTTCGTGCTTTATGCAAACTGTCAATGAAGACTCCACCCAAGGATGCCGCAGCTGATCCTCAGGCGATGAAGGGCAAGATTGTGGCATTGGAGCTGCTCAAAATTTTGCTGGAGAATGCAGGAGCAGTATTTAGGACTAGTGAAAGGTATTGGACATGCCAAATTATTTTCCTTGTTTCTGGTCAAACGTCTCTTCAGTGATTTTTGCACATGTTTGACACATATCTTGTATGGTGTGCTACATATATATATATATATATATATATATATATATTTGTGTGTTGTGGGGGGGGGGGGGGTGGTTTAAATTCCTAAAGATGATTTATAGCTCGTGGAGTTGCTTGTAGCGAATTAGAGATGCCATGCGTTACGAGCGCTCTTGGTGCAGTTAATTCAACTTTTTCCCACCCACCAACCCACAATATATATATGTATATATAGTATTCAACAGAAGAGCAGTCCAAAGCTGATGCTTGTTCTCTTGCAATACTGAACTTAATCACCTGTTTGCTTAATTTGTTTGATTGATTTTTTATAAAGTGTATGATTCTAGTCATCCCTGTCTATTTGGTGCCACATCTTATTTCAGTTTTCCTTTTGGCCCCTTGGTGCAAATTCCTGTGATGTTCTCTAATGCTTGATCTGTCTTATCATCATCTACATTACCCATCTCCTTAAACTAGGATCCGTGGAATTGGAAAATAATAGTTGATTTTTTGTTTTTATTTACTCTTGAGCATTGATCTTGAACCATTGCTGAAAAGAGGTTATGATATAGTCTTTCATTGGGCTCACTGAAGTTAGTAATTTTTATTTTAGTAACCGTTGGTTATACTATGCACCTAGTTGCTTGCCTAGTTCTGAAGTCACTCACTTCCAGCCCTCCCATCAATCAGATATTTTACTATTCATTTTGTTTTGTTCTTTTTCCCCAACATTGGTATCCATTCTGTTGTTTCTTAGTTTAGCTGCTCTGTCTCTTGCTGGTTTCAACTGGTTTTTGTCTTCAATGCTTTAAGAAACTATGTTTGCTTCAGATAAAGATGTTCGTGCACCCTGCCTTTTATTTGTCTGTTTCTTTTTTCTTCTTCTGATTGACTGCTTATGTCTGATAAGCGATAACTATTAATCGGCGTCACTGTATTTTTCTTCTTGAACAGATTTTTAGATGCTATAAAGCAGTACTTGTGCCTGTCACTGTTGAAGAACAGTGCTTCAACACTTATGATTGTTTTCCAGCTTTCTTGCTCAATATTTATAAGCCTGGTGTCACGGTTTAGAGCTGGACTGAAAGCTGAAATTGGAGTATTTTTCCCTATGATAGTCCTCCGAGTATTGGAGAATGTTGCACAACCAAATTTTCAGCAAAAGATGATAGTGCTTCGGTTTCTGGAGAAACTGTGCATTGATTCACAGATCTTGATTGACATATTCCTTAACTATGACTGTGATGTTAATGCTTCCAACATATTTGAGAGGTAAGGTTTTGTCCATCTCCTTTTTCTATTTATACTCTATAATTATTCTCAATAATGCTCTTGGATTGATGCTTTTGAGTTTGTTGTTTTGCTTATAAAATCTGTAGTTACATGTGCAACATATACAATACTGTTTAGGTCTTTTATGCAATTTAAAATCTCTCTTTCTCTATTTGTTTGTTGGATATTCCAGGATGGTCAACGGACTACTTAAAACTGCTCAAGGGGTTCCACCAGGTGTTGCAACTACTCTTCAGCCTCCTCAAGAGGTTTCTATGAAGCTAGAAGCTATGAAATGTTTGGTTGCTGTTTTGAAGTGCATGGGTGACTGGATGAATAAACAATTGCGAATTCCTGATTCTCATTCTGTGAGGAAGTTGGATGCTGCCGACAGCAGTACTGATCCTGGAAGTCCCCCTGTTGCAAATGGCAATGCAGATGAGCCGACTGAAGGATCAGATTCCCACTCTGAAGCCACTGCTGAAGTTTCTGATGTTTCCACGCTTGAGCAGCGCCGTGCCTATAAACTTGAACTTCAGGTGCATTATGAGATAAATTTGTTTGATGAATGTGATTAATAGTTTAGATTTGTTCTATCTTCTTAGACATACGTCAGTCATGGAATTTAATATATGTGGCAGGAAGGCATCTCACTTTTTAACCGTAAACCCAAGAAAGGTATTGAGTTCCTGATAAATGCAAATAAGGTGGGAAACTCGCCGGAAGAGATAGCAGCTTTCCTTAAAAATGCATCTGGTTTGAATAAAACTCTGATTGGTGACTATTTGGGTGAAAGGGAGGATTTGTCGCTGAAAGTGATGCACGCTTATGTGGATTCCTTTGATTTCCAAGGCATGGAGTTTGATGAGGCAATCAGGGTCTTCCTACAGGGCTTTAGATTGCCTGGTGAGGCACAGAAGATCGATCGTATTATGGAAAAGTTTGCTGAACGGTACTGCAAATGTAATCCGAAGGTCTTTACTAGTGCTGACACGGCTTACGTGCTAGCCTACTCAGTTATAATGCTGAACACTGATGCTCATAACCCTATGGTCAAGAGCAAGGTATAATTCTGAACTCTGGCCATAATGATAGTTGATGGGATTTTGTGTGGCAGAGGTTTGACGTTCTATTCTTCCATTTCTTCCATTGTTTATTCATTATACAGATGTCAGCTGATGATTTTATACGGAACAATCGTGGAATCGATGATGGAAAAGATCTACCAGAGGAGTACCTGAGATCATTGTTTGAGAGAATATCAAGAAATGAGATTAAAATGAAAGAAGATAATTTGTCCATCCAACAGCAGCAGTCCGTGAACTCAAACAGAGTGTTGGGTTTAGATAGTATACTAAATATTGTGATCCGTAAGCGAGGGGCAGATAGTATGGAAACCAGCGATGACCTCATGAGACACATGCAGGAGCAGTTCAAAGAAAAAGCTCGCAAGTCGGAGTAAGATTAATTTTGAATTCTTCTGAATCATAGGCCTAGACTAGACCTTGTGTTGGTAATGTTGTGTTTTATTTCTTATTTTTTATGCACCTCTACCTTTATCTATCTTGTTCTCCCATTATCTTTGAAGTTATATACTATATAGTCTATATTATTGATGCATAGAACCATATTGAAGTAATAAAAAGTAGGAATGGGTTAGAATTTGATGAGTGCTAAAGTTAGTACTTGTTTTATTGGGCAAACAGCAGCACCTGTAAAGCTTTCATTTGTTGTTTGTAGAAATGGTGATTGTTACATTCTAGATTAAAATTTGGATTTACTTTTGATATTCAACTTTATGGGCAAATTGTAGGTCAATTTATTATCCTGCGACAGATGTGGTAATTCTCAGATTCATGATTGAGGCATGTTGGGCTCCTATGCTGGCTGCCTTCAGTGTTCCTCTTGACCAAAGTGATGAGGAAACTGTCATAGCCCTGTGTTTGGAAGGCTTTCGTAGTGCGATCCATGTTACTGCTGCAATGTCCATGAAAACTCATAGAGATGCTTTTGTGACATCATTAGC
>JAOWBU010000572.1:0-25000 GCA_026212405.1 Petrea volubilis
TTAAAATAAATTATGAAGAACTATCATTTTTAAAAAGTTAAAACAACTACATTTGTAGGTACTTACATAACTTAAAGGGAGTGGTGAAGAACAGAGCAAAAGTTGAAGGATCAATATGTGAGGCATATTTAAACCAAGAGTTGTCGTATTATTCATCCTATTATTTTGAAAGTCACATCCACACTAAAAGTACAAGATCTCGTCGTAATGAGGACGACGTCTGTTCTGATGATGAGCTACCTTATACTTTGTCTATATTCAAACGGGCTGGTAAGTCAGGAAGAAAATATAAGGAACGTTTTTTGACTGATGATGAGTGGAGTAAAGCTGCATTACATGTACTCATCAATTGTGATGAAGTTGCCCCCATCATTGAGTGAGTATTATCTTTAACATTTTGTATATAATGTGTTATGAGGAATGTAGATGTTCCTGACAAATTCTTAACACTTTGTAGGATGTATAGATCAGCCGTTCGATACAACTGGCCACATCTAACTGAGCAAGAGATTGAGGAATCCATCGAGAATAATTTTGTTGAATGGTTTAAACTCTATGTGAGTAATTTATTATACAACATACAAACTTAATTAAATTTGCATCTTTAATATAATATGTTGATTGAAAATATTTTTATGTGTAGGCGCATAATCCGAAAAATAATGTTGAAAATCAGTATTTGGTCGATTTGACTTGGGGTCCAATGAAGAAGGTCAAGACCTTCAACAGGTTCTACTGTAATAGATATCTATTCCATACAGAAGATATGACCCCACATACAAAGATCTCAAATTTTGGCGTTTGTGTAATAAGTGACGGGGGTACAAACTTTTATGGTATACTAAAGGAAGTTATTAAATTAGAGTATCCCAATGAGCCTCAAAAAGAGGTTGTGATGTTTAAATGTATCTGGTTTGATTCGGTATCGAATAGGGGTATAAAGGTACACCCACAGTATGATATTGTTGAAATAAAAATTAATGAGAGATACCTAAAAGATGACCCTTTCATACTTGCGCAATATGCATCTCAAGTGTATTACGTCCCTTACCCCGGTACTAGAAGAGATAAATCACAATGGCGGTTTGTTATAAAAACAAAACCACAAAGTCGAGTTGTGAATGAAGATAATACTCATGACCCAGTGCAAGAGTCATCTGGCACCGTGAATGGTGTCATCGATAATGAACCGACGGGTAACCTCGTTGATTGTACGGGTACCGTAGAAGAGGTCAACCAATTATACATCGCGCACGTGGCTAATGATCATGTATTAGTTCATGAAATGGGTCAAAATGCTGAGGAAGAAGAATTGAACTCTGAGTTTGAAGATGATTTGGAGGATGATGCTGAAATTATGCCTCAATATGACGAGGATGATGAGAACGAAGATGAAGATGAAGATGAAGAAGACGAAGATAATGAAGACTAAAATTTACTATGAATAAATATTTTGCTTGGTTTGATTTTTCGTTGCTATGAACATATATATATGTATTTGCTATGATTGTTGTATTGCAATTGATTGAACGATTACTTAATGTAACGTGAAAAGATTCTCATTGTGCGATATTTTTGTTATGAATTTTTTAATATTAATGTAAAAAGGTTCGTGCTGTATGATGTTTTTGCTATGAATGCAAATGACAGGTTCTAGAAAAGGCAAGGAGAAGGTAACTGGTAGTGGAGGAGGATCCAACCGACGTGGCCTCCACATGCCCCCCTACGACGGACCTTCACATTCGAGACGATCGGTACGATGACTGTCATCATCACACACCAGTCCCTAGCAAAGACGAGCCGATTAGTGATGATATGCCGATGGAGACTTCCGATAATAGCAGAGTTGACGGAAAATGGGTTATTTATTCACAGGGACATGAGTAAGTTTATTTTTGTTCGTTATTTAAGATATAATTATTCATATCTCGATTGTTGTTTATATAAAAGTTATATTCATTAGGTTCAATCTTGCCTTGGAGATCGTGAGGACGATCACCCACATTTTCACGAACGAGTATACAAAGCCATGGGAGAGGTGAAAGGAAATCCCTTTACAAACTAGACACATGTGATTCTCCGAATTCCTAGTAAGTCTTGATATATATATACAAATTTTCTTTTATATTTTTTTCATTCATTATTTTATAAGTTATATATTTTCTTATTGTATTAGAGGGTGTATTATTGGAGACCTGACCAGCATGATACCATTTGGAAAACTTTTGAGCACAAGGGATCGGATCTCCTGAAGAATAGGCTTAACAAGGCTCGTCATAAAAATAAGAAGCCTGAGTGGATCGGAGATGACGCTTGGTAGGAGCTACAAAAAAAATAGGGGTTGCCCAGTTTTCTTAAAAAGAGCGCAGTGAACAAAGCTAATCGGGCTTCCGATTCTAGTGGAAGGGGAATGACCGGCCATAAAGGGGGTTCAAAATCTCACCTCACTTACAACAATGAGTTGGTTAGTATGTGTATTTCATAAGTACTTCAAAATTATGTTTGATAGTGATAGTATTTTTATATATCGGATTAAAATATTACATCTCTTATTATAGGAAGCTCAATTGGGGGAACCCCCGATCGTGGATCAGTCATTCATCCATCTTTACTCTTATAAAGATGAGAATGGGGACATGAAATGGTCTGATTAGAGGGTGGAGCGTTCATTTTTGAGTATTCATTATGTTTCAACTTTAATATTGATATTTTGACTTTGTTACTAATGTTTTCAACCTGAAAACTCGTAGAACCCATTTAAGGAGAAGTGGGAAGAGATTAATTTCCAGCCGCCTCTTCAATCTGTTGATGGCACCCCCCTACCTCAACCATCCAAGCTCTATGTAAGTCAAATAACTCTCAACTTTTTCATATTCTAATATTATATAGATACATATGAATGATATATTATGGTTAAATCTAATTATATTCACGAATTTATAGGTGTGGAAGGAGATCGTGGCTAAACCGAATAAGGGTCGATAGTACGGCGTACCGGGTGGATCACGTAGTGCGGGAACTTCAAGCTCCCATACTTATCCCCCGAAATGGGAGGATCCGTCCACACTTGAGTTAAAGCGAAGGTTTGACAGGTTTGAGGAGAAACAATCCTCTGAATTGATTGAGATGAAGCATACACTCCATGCCTTGCTTCAGAGCATTCAAAGTTTAACCCACGGTACTTTCGCTTCTTCGCCTAATCAGCCACACCCGTCAACTAGTTCACCTTATGTACAACCCACCCCATCCAACAGAAGGGTTCCTGTAGGACTTCATCGAGAGGGCAGTAATCCACCTCCAGGCACACTCCTCCAAATTACGTACGTGATGACGAGCACGACGATGATGATGAGAATGATGATGGTATTGGACCTTATTAGACACTGACACTTTCTGATATTTTAATAACTTTTATTATGACAAACAGTTTGTGTATTCTCTAACTGCTTTAAGTTTGTAATGTATTAGCAATATTTGACTCTTTCTTCATTTTATTTGACGATATATTTGGTGTTGGACGACCCGTGATAGTCATTTTGATTTAATATTTGATGATACATTTGGTATTGGATGATCCGTGATCGTCATTTTGCCATTGATAATTAACATAAAATGATGTATTGTTGGAATGCTGGTGTTTTTGAGTGGCAATACGAAAAATAAGGTGCAGGCTGGTTTGGAACGAAAGCGGTAGAAATCTGTTGATTTTTGGCAAAATTAGCCACGGACTAGCCGTGGCTAATTTTTGCAGCTACATAGGCCTTAGCCATGGCCAAGCATTTTCAGAAAAAAAAGTGGCCAACTTGGCCACGGAATAGCCATGGCCAGACTGTGGCTAATGGCCGTGGCCAAAATTTTGTGGCCATTCGCCGTGGCTAATCTTCTTGGCCACGGATTTTTTGCAAAATCCGTGGCTAATTGCGTTTTTCCTAGTAGTGCAAGCTCCTCTCCATTACCCCTTCTCTCCAATTACACCCAATACACCCTTAGATGAGTGCCACATCATACGAAGTTCATCCAATGATCTATTTCATTGCCTTAACCACCCCTTAACCCAAGTTAAACTCAATTTTTAATTTACCCAACTAATAAGGAAAAGCAATATATATTCCTAAAATATTTCTTGTTACACGTTTTTAACTAAAAAATAAACATGACAGATTTATCCTCTCCAACATTTTCTCATTTAGTCTCTCTCTCTATGTTTTTCTTTTTTTTTTTTCAATTACACGATTTTAACTAAATAAAAAATAAAAAAATGGGCAGATTTCTATTCTCTTCCCTACCATTGTATCAGCGTGCACTTCATTCTCTCCCACCCGTCTTTTTTCTTTTTCAAAAACTCATGCTCTTCTTTGCCATCAAATTCTTCTGTCGCCCTATTCGACTCTCCATTGAATGTCTTCAGTTACTGATAGTTTATCAATGATCAGATGCTCCTAATTTTGTGTTATTTGTAATCATTTATGTACATAATAGCTCTATTTGTATGGAAGAGAAATAACACCTTTACTCATATGCGCCAATTTTTTGACAAAATGTCTAGCCAATAAGTTTTGATTGAGTTATATAGTGTGTAAAATTATTCAATGTTTGTGAAAAAAAGAATGAAAGATGATGGGTTGTGCAATTAGCATGCTTTAGGGTTTCCCCTATTTTGTTATTAGGGGCCAGCAATTTGAGGTCATTGGTCAATCAAATGCTTTAGTATTTTCTTTTTCCTCTTCATATTGCTTCATATTGCAGAAATAAACAGTTAGTTCAATATTCTACATCAGCTTTTACGTGAATTTTGACTATCAAATAATAATTAAATTATTTAACTCATGTAATTAAGCTTTTGAGAAAAAAGAAAAAGGAGGGAGAGAATAAAGCTAATGACCATAGAATGTGGGAAAGAGAATAGAAATCTGCCCAATTTTTTTCATTTTTTTTAGTTAAAAACATGTAATTGGAGATATTTTAGGGATAAGTATTGATTTTTGAAGAAAAAAAATACTCAAGAGAGAGAAAGAGAATGAAGTGAACGACGATATAATGGCGGGGCAGAGAATTGAAATCTACCCATTTTTTATTTATTTTTAGTTAAAATCCTATAATTGTGTAATTGAAAAAAAGAAAGAAAAGAGAGAGATTGAATGAGAGAATGTTGAAGAGGAGAAATCTGCTATATTTATTTTTTAGTTAAAAATCGTGTAATAAGAGATATTTTAGGGATAAATATTGATTTTCTTTATTAGTTGAGTAAATTAAAAATTCAATTTAACTTAGGTTAAGGGGTGGTTAAGAAAATTAAATATAACCCATTGGATAAATTTTCATATGATGTAGCACCCATCTCAGGATACATTGGGTGTAATTGGAGAAAATGGGAAATGGAGAAGAGCCAAATCCTCTAAAAGTTCAAGTTTAAATTGCCCGACAAGTAAAAACCTTGTGATTCAAAAACTGTTCCATGCAACTATTACGAATTCCGAATCTATACAAAGTCGATCCACTAAACACCGTTTTACATTAAAGGATCCTATCCGACCTAATTTTTACTTTTATTTTTTCAAGGCTGTCGTAAGTACGTAACTTCACTAACCTATATATGTATCTTAAGAGAAGGAAAACAAAATTAAGAAACTTAAAAACTAAATAAATACTTGGTAAAGCTGCACAAATTGGCTAACATAAAATTACACCAACCTACAACATTCCCATTTCACAGCAGGAGAAAACAGTATACATATATATATATGTATGTATATGTATATATGTATGCATTAGATATATTGTCTCCGTCGATACATATACATTTATTTTTCAAATTCAAACCCGGAACAACACAAAGAAATTATATAGCTAGGCAGCCGATGAAGCGTTTCGATAATGAACCACCACCTCGGCCCCCGATAGAACCACTCGCATTTTTTGGCCTTCAGTTATATGATCACCACCACTTCTTATAGAAGTAATACATTCACCATTATTGTCCGAGTTCATAAAATCCAAGGCCTCATCGTTGTATATATCCCACCATTTCTTGACGAGCATTTTGATATCGGAGCGGTCCATGTTTTCTTCTTTCCCGGTGTATCTCCATGGCTTCGACCCCGCCACGCAGTAGTGAACCACTTTGGCCTGGTTGAGATCCACCCACTGTGGGTGCCGCCACAACATGGCCACCAACGTGTTGTATATTGGAGAGATCGGCCTCAAAGTGTCTCTAAAGAACATGTTCAAGAAGTCCTGCACATACAACCAATATGAAGAATATTCAAGAAAATTCATTAATGTATTAATTACTTTTCAAGCTAGAGGATCTAAATTCTCGTTTCTGATGATTCTCTATTTCAAATGATGTTACGCATGTGTGATCACAATAACCCTATATATACCTTATATACATTATATTTTTAAATACAAAATAAAATTGCCTAACACAATATGAAATAGAGAACATAAAATTTTTAGATACATCATCACATTGATCAAGTCGATGTTGGTGAATAAGAACAAAGAAATTATCCTTCATTCATTATATATGCCATTTATGCACCAACATCCACCAAAAATCATCACCCTGATATATATATATATATATATATATATATATATATATGAACAAATGAAACCGCTACATAAGAGAGAACAAAAAAAAAAAAAACAAAAAAAGAAAGAAAAGCACGTGTATCATAGTCGAATGAAATCAACACTTCGATGTGATGAACACGTGATATCGCTATAAAAGTGAAAAATGCACGTCTATCATAGTCAACATACCGTGACCTTTTTGAAACGGAAAATTACATTGACCATCCCTGAGGTTTGGCTAATTTACGAAATTTTTTTTATTTTTTTAAAAATTATCAAAATCCCCCTAAGATTATATCCATATTACAAACTTATTTGAATTTTCGAAAATACCCCTTCCCTTTTTTTGAGTGATTTACACTGACCACCCTGAGATTAGACTAATTTACGAGAAACCCCCTGTGGTTTTAAAAATTATCAAAAACCCCCTGAGGTTATACTAATATTACAACTAGCACCTACTTAGGTTGACTTATCAATAATATTATTTTTTTTTTCCATCTGTAATATTGTTATCATAAAATTTTCATGTAATAGATTTGGAAAAAAAAAGTATGATTACTTATTCAAATAAAAATTTTGAATTTCATGTTATGAATTTATACTAAATATACGTAATATGTGCTAAATTTATATTTGAGAAAAATATAATTATATGCATCGTATATATCCATTATGTGAAATGAGAAATATGAACATTGATTGAAATAAAAAATTGAAATTAAATAATACACTTGAAACTTTATTTAGCTTGAGGACTCTAACTCATTTCTCTTAAAATTTACTCCGTATTAGCGATAATATAACATACTTGATGTGTTGGTAGATACCTTTAATGCATTAAATTCAGAATATTTATTTGAATAAATAATCATATTTTTTTTTCAAATCTATTACATGAAAATTTTATGATAACAATATTACAGAGGAAAAAAAAAAGATTTAATATTATTGATAAGTCAATCTAAGTAGGTGCTAGTTGTAATATTGGTAAAACCTCAGGGGTTTTTTGGTAATTTTTGAAACTACAAGGGATTTCTCGTAAATTAACCTAATCTCAGGATGGTCAGTGTAAATCACCCAAAAAAAGAGAAGGGGTATTTTAGGAAATTAAAATAAATTTGTAATATGGATATAACATTAGGGAGTTTTTAGTAATTTTTGAAAAAGTAGGTAATTTTTCGTAAATTAATCAAACCTCAGGAGTAGTCAGTGTAATTCGCCCTCTTTGAAATGACATACGCTATATATGCTTGGTCCTTAGAATAACTTATGTTTCATGCATTACTTATTCGTTTATTTATTTATTTTGGCTCGCTAATTAAAAAACGAAATAAAAATACCGGCCTTAATAAAGGGTTCCAATTATACCTGCTCGGCAAAGGGAGTCGGAGGGGTCACTTCTAGTGTCCTCAACAATTCATTATACGTGTTCAGATTAGGCTCGAAGACGAACATGCCCCCATTGAAATAGTTATCGGGCTGGCGGCCGAGCTCCCGAGGCCAGCGAAGCTTCTGCGGGCATGGGTGACCGTGCGTGTCGCATATGCAATCCACAACGCCGTAGAAGTAGCCGCGGGGCAGATCGAAGAGGTGGTCAATGTTTTCAAACACTTGGATGTCAGCATCCATGTATATCATTCGGTTGTACTCCAAAAACTACACTCCAACATCAAAATAAAACGTAATCAACTTTTATTGTCAATCAACAATATTGCCAACTCCCTTTTTGCCCTTTTAATGTTCTAGCCAAGGAAGTTATTTGACCTGAATCCAATTTGACATGGGACCAGGGAGCATTGCTATAAGTAGAAAATGAGAATGGAATCCATGCATTTGAGCCCTCAATGTTGCTCTCTAACTCAATACGTTGATGTGATTCACAATATATAAAAATACTTAAAACAAAACCTATGGATTCTTGTTATAGCGAAGGCACTTGATCGTTTTGTTGCATCATGCTTTTGTGAATTTAACATGAATTAAATTCTAGACCACATAAAATCTCGTGAAACCAAAAGTAATTATATATGGAGCAAGTAAAATACACTTAACCAATAATTAACATTCATTCTCCGTATCACGTAATTGTTTAGTTACGTTGGGTGCCGCCAAACCTAATAATTTGAATAAAAATTTGGCAAAATTCCTTTTTTTATTCTCTTTTAAATTATATAATGTTTATTTTACTTAAGTTAACATGTCAAGATAAAAACCAAACATTAGCTCGATAAAAAATGCGGAATATTCAACAAAACACGCAATAAATTAACCAACAAAGCAAGGAAAAATTTAAATAAGGACAGAACAACAACAACAACATGCAAGTTCATTACCTCCCAAAGGCGAAGTTTACAGTAGTTGATAGCAAAATACGCCCTAACAAAAGGGCTATCCTGATCATCACTAGCCTGGGCGAAAACCGGCTCGATCTCACGGAGGAGACACCCTTGCTCCACCACCACACGGCGGTGCTCCGCCGGCACGTCCGGCAGCACCGCCACCACTAGCGGAAATGCCGCCCTAACCTTCCTCAAACCCTTGGCCAGACCCACCACCCCTTTCACATAGTCACCATCTCCGGCCAAGAACGTAACATAGGCATTTCTAGGGGCATTTTGGTCATTGTTGTAGGTTATTTGCCCTCGAGGTCCATTTCTGAGTACTGGGTTTACAATCTCAGGCGGCGCCATTTAAATGTTATAGCTTGTATCAAACAAGATTTTGATACTTCTAATTTTCTCAAGAATGAGGTTAAATTTTGGCTATGTTTTTGGAAATATTTATAAGGGATCAAAGACTTCGGAGCTAAGTAGACTGGAGCTAACGTGTAGGAACATAATGCAATGGGAAAGACACGTGGACAAAGGCAAACAGTTGTATTTATCTAATTAAATGTTACATTGTTACGTTGGTTACTGGAAAAAAAGGAAACGTCCTGTGATTCATGCATTTAAAGGTTTTTAAATGGGCATGTGAATTGATGATTAATTATGAGTGTGATCATAAAATTGTGTACATCTTCAAAGATTTGGGAGTTTCTTTTGGAGATTATATGGCAAATTTATGGATAAACTTTTATATGTTATATTTTACTCTCTCTCTCTCTCTCTCATCTTCTCCAAACCCCTCCCTCTTGCCCCAAGCGGGCAGCCCACCGCCACTCCATCTCCCTCAGATCCAACCCACCGCCACTCCATCTCCCTCAGATCCAACCCACCGCCACTCTATCTCCCTCAGATGCAATCCACCGCCCCTCCATCTCCCTCAGATCCAACCCACCGCCACTCCATCTCCCTCAGATCCAACCCACCGACGCTCCATCTCCCTCAGATCCAACCCACCACCATCAACCCTACTTCGGCCTCCCCCCCGAGGCCCCATCCTTCTCTGCATGTCTCTCCATATATATATGGTTGTCATATTATTTACGTGTTGTACATATATATGCATATATGTGATGAATTTCAGAGGCAATGTATTCATCTTTAATTATATATATATATATATATATATATTAGTAGATGACGGATATGATGCGTTTGTAAATTAAAAATAAAATATAATCTAATTTTGCATTTAAAAATTTGAATAGTATTAAATTAAAATTTTATTAAATTTTATTTGAGTATATATTTTTATATTTATTTATTAGACTTATTAAAGACAAAAGATATGATTTAAAATTAGATTAAATTATAAAATAAATATAAAATAAAAGATGGAATATAAAAGATCAGAGAGAAGAACATATAGAAAGGAAAAATAGTGTCATGTTGAATTGGAATGGAGAAAAACGTGAGTAGAGATAAAGATATATAGGAGAGAGAAAAAAAATGCCAGACCAAATATACAAAAAATAGTTATTAGATGAATCTAGTGCTTTATAAAATAATACAGATTATATAGAATATATATATATATGGGCATACGATATTGTAAAAAAATCAAAAAATACATAAATTTTTTTTAGTACCTCGTTTAAAATTAATGACTATCAATATATCATCATTAATTATATAATTAAATATTAATCAATATCAACAGCTATTGCAACTATAGATAAATTACCAAACTACCATAAATAGAACAAATACTATTATAAAAAGTAGAATAAAGGCCCACACTTTTTGGTGGAGATTGAACTCAAAATCTCATAGTCTCGGGATCTCATAGCCACTTAAATTAGGCTTCATAACAAAATATATAAACTTTTATTTGTTAGTATAATATATGTTTTATCACAACAAGAAAAAGTAATCTCTAGAAGAAAAGGAGTAAATTTGTGACAATATAACAGGTGATAATGAAAAAATTGTCATTAATTATATATATTTAATGACAACAAATTTATGTTTGCCACAAAGCATAGTTTGCATTATGTCAATGGTGACAATATAGTGTAGAAATGTGACAACATAGTGCAAAATTAACAATAGTGACACATCTACTGTGATAACTTAGTGACACACCTACTATGATAACTTAGTGACAATTAAAATTTATCACAAAATTCTAATGACAATTTTTATTGTCACCAAATTGTTACTACATATGTGTTACTAATTGTAAATGGTAACAATTAAAAAATCAATTCTTGTCACTATTGAGTGATATTATAACAACTTAAAAATTGTTGTCACCAAAACAACTTAATTAGTGATAAAATATAAGGCATTGTCGCTTGATGCAATCATTGATGATAACTTTTATGTTGCCACTTTTAAATCTTATCAATAATAGTATTTTGTTCTTGTAGTGAATACTAAGAGCAAAATATAAAAGTGACAATATAAAAATTATTTTCAAAATACTTTCTATTTTGTTATTGACAACTTTCATGTTGTCCCAATATCATTCAAATTATGACAAGAACTAATATTTTAGTTGCCACCATCAAGAATGAGTAACACCCTTTTAATGTCAATTTGGGGACAAAAAAATTATTACCATGATTTTGTAATTAGATTCTATTGTCACTAATTATCAATATTATCACCTTAGGTATTATATATATTGTCATTATTGACTTTGTGTAAATTATTCTCATGATAAAATAAATTCTTTTGTCTCTATATGTATATAATTAGTGACAACATTTTCATTATTACTTATTATATTGTGACCAATTTACTTATTTTTTTAATAGTGTATTATTTATTATATATGTATATATATGTGTGTGTGTGTGTGTGTGTGCGTGCACGTGCGTGCGCG
The DNA here is from genome assembly GCA_026212405.1 of Petrea volubilis. Taxonomy (NCBI): domain Eukaryota; kingdom Viridiplantae; phylum Streptophyta; class Magnoliopsida; order Lamiales; family Verbenaceae; genus Petrea; species Petrea volubilis. The sequence goes on from JAOWBU010000572.1 coordinate 11,797, forward strand.
CGCTCGTGTGTGTTATCAAAAAATCTATTTGGATTTCTCTTCAATTTTTTAAGAATTTCCACCTCGTCTGCCCATGCAGCTATTTCAGAGGGAAAATTGAAAAAGTTCCCCCAAGTGTTTGCTAAGTTAGTACTTTCTGGAACAATTAAATTTTTTAGGCAAAAATCTAATTGGAATAGCCAAGTTTTGGAAGTACAGGACTAAAATCCAAATGAAATAAGTTATAGGATGAAAAGCAAATGAATATGAATTCATTTAAGTAATAATAATAATAATAATACATCTTATTATTTCTATTTCAGTAAAGAATATATATATATATAGAGAGAGAGAGAGAGAGAGAAAGAGAGAGAGAGAGAGAGAGAGAGGTGTGTGTGAATAAATTTAAGTTTTAAAAAAAATGTAGTAGTTAATTGATCTGTATCTAAAAGAATCTAATATTTACTTTGATTTGCAGAGTTATAATAACTTAATTTTAAGTTCAAATAGTAAGAGAATTTTTATGCGTATAATATTCATTTTTGCTTTTTTTAATTATATTTTTAATCTTTGAATCATAATTGTTCTTCTTTTATATTATGAAATAATTTCAATTTGATTATAGATTGTGAACTACAATTGTCACATGAATAAAGGGCATTTTTATATACATTATTGAGTGTGGTAAAGCTAAATTTGAATATTTGATAGTTTAAAGGGGTGAACCAAACATGACACATAGATTGTGGGGAATAATAGTTCCGAAGATAATAATGATCGAAAAAGATATGATATATATATAAATATATATATATATATAAATATATTGACATTGAAAAATTTAAACATAATTAACTATAGCTTTTAACTGGACGTTCCATAATGTTTCGAAATGGATTAGAACTAGTATGTAGTCGGTGTCAAGGCCTGAGAAATAGATATATTTATGTATATATTTTCATAAATTTTTATTATAAAAATAATTTGATAAAAATAAATTAAAATTTTATATAACATAAATCAATAAATAAATATATTTCAAAATTATATAATAATAAAATATATTTGGTTTCAATATTAATTTAGGTGTAACTAAGGCAAGGAAGTTCTTAAAATTTATGTAGAATTAAAAATTTTAAGTATTATTGAAATAAATGATGAATGTTGCACATAAAATATTAAGTTTGTTATTTTATTTGAATTATAACCCATCCTATTTTAAATACTTGGTGATTGTTGGATTCTTTGGGATAAACCTGAACCACAAATGTACTTATTTAAATTCATATAAAAAGGATTTGAATTTCATCCGTGGCAAAGTAAAATTAAATGAGACCATCCACATATGTGTTTATATGAATAATTTTAAGGTACCAACTACCAGTTGCTCTAATGGAATGAAGCGCTAGATCTCATAAGCAACACTCAGTGTTCAAATTCTAGAGTTGTGAATGGAGCAATTTGGTTAAAAGGGTTGTCAAATTAGTCAACCAGTGGATTGAAATTGAATGACTAAGACCAAAAATAATAATAATTTAAATTTTTTTAAATTATATATATATATATATATAGAGAGAGAGAGAGAGAGAGAGAGAGAGAGAGAGACTAGGAGTCTACATTTTTGAAGGAGCTCATAAGTTATAAAACACTTCACCTAATTCGAATTTTAACAATTCCTTAAAGAAGATAACGGAATACATCTGATAAGTTGGTAAATTATGGAATAACTTACAAGTGATTTTCATGAGGAGTCAACACTCTTCATAGCTTCAGCCTTCGTGTAGAAAATACATATGATTATAAGTAGGGGAATTTCATTTTTGCCTGTCATCTTTCATTAATTAATGTTTTTGTCCCTTTACTTTTTTTAAAATTTGATTTTTCCCCTCTATCTTTCTAAAAATTTGCAATTTGTGCTCGATTCGGACTGACCCGGCCACCAGCGCTTACGTGGACCCCAATTTGAATTTCTTTTTTCTTTTTAAACTCACCGGCTAAAATTATGAATCCAAAATTGAAAGAGCAAAAATCCAAACTGATGAAAGATGATGGAAAAAAGAAATATATATTTTCCATTTATTATATAGATGTATGTAATTGCTATGTAAGTATTGGGAAAGTGGATAACCATGTTTAGACAAAATAGGGTTGTGGCAAGTGCTGAGAGTTTTGTTTTGTTTTGTTGTTATTAATATGCATGGTTGGAGAGATGGTGGGCGGTGGGTTAAAAAGTGGCCGGGGATGTGCGTGTTGGAGCAAGATTCATGAGCTACACGACGGAGCCACCGCTTCACACTACACGACTAATTAACCTCCGAGGACGACACCCGCACTTCCACACTATGCTTTAATTTCTTCTGCTACTTTAAACCTGTGTAAGACAAAAATTGCAATGACTAGAAAAAATAAATAAATAAATAAACGAACTATTAAATTGTGTTTGGAACAAAGATTTTAATAAGGAAAAGTGGGAGGAAAATTAAAATGATCAAAAATGAAAGTATAGAATACTACCATTTAAAGCAAATAAAAAAAATTTCATCCTATTTTTTTTTTTTGTCAAGATTCAAAAACCAAACGGAGGTTGCAGATTCTTGCTTATACATGATTCATATCATTAATCATTATGTCTCGCATTGTTAATTTTGAGTTTGTTGCACCAATTATGCTTTGAAGCTCAACTTGGGTACTTTTCTCGCGGTTGAAGATAATAATAAAAATATTAGATATGATTTTTCTCTTTAATATTTTTTAATTTTTAGATGAGGTGATGATTTAACAATCATGTAATATCATCAAGTCATATAATAAGTTCAAACTCGAATGGGTCGAATGAAATTATTACTGATTCTAATCAATAGTTATACTTCACAATGTAATCTTGACATGCAATTAAGTATATAGTCGTAGCGCTATATGTATATATAAATTGGGAGCTTATATTTTAATTTTAATAAAAAATGTACTTCAGGATAATCATAGATGTGAGAGAATGAAATCTTAAAACATTTAATTATGTGTAGGTTATTATTCTTATAATATGCTACGGTTAATTGAAAGTTTGAAGAACAAATCCAAAAGACAAAAGAACAAAGGGGAGGAAAAAAGCAATAAAATTCATGTTTTCACTACCCCCCACCAACTACACCACAAAAAAAAAAACACCTAGTTCCAAAAATCCTTTGATCCTCACGAGATCAAAGTCATTTTTGTTTAAACAATAGCAATTAGCTTTCAAGAATAATCCATGTATATGCTTCTGATCCTATCTTAAGTTAAAAGACAACTAAAATTCTCTTACATGATCATCATATGATTTTCTAAATTCTTAATTAAGTGGAACTATCATCTCTTCATATGAAAAGACCATGTTTTATTTTCAGGCAAAGAATAAAAGAGGTGGATTGGGTTTGGCATTTGTAGATCAATTAACGTAAAATTTATTATATTAATTTGAAAATTACGTTTAAGGAATGCAAACTTTGCTCCTCATAAATTGGATCTAAATTATGTCTTCTATAACGTAAAGAACATTTTATTCTACAATTTTAAAATATTAGCTAGAGAGAGGCTATGTTCAATTAAGCACCAATGTCTTAAACGCGTGGCAAGGCAAAATTGCATTCTAGTCATTCAACTATAGAGGCTTGACAAAACTAGTTTGCATTTTTGTTTTTGATTAAAAGAAACGCGTGCGTTAAGAACAGAACTTGCAGAAAATCATTTACCTTGAAACACAAATGATAACCCCTAGTAAATTACAAGTAAATTATATAACTTCCCAAATTCACGCAAAATATAACCCCGAGGAAATCACACACACACACACACACACAGAGGAGGCTAGTTATAATTACAGACCGAAGTTCACATGTATTTCCATTTTCGCATCATCTTTTGAATGTGACTCATTAAACAGCGAAAACTGCAAGTCAAAATGAGATCAAAGCTATTAAAAAACCAAACAATATGATTCCTAACAACTGGTCCACTTTTCATGTATTACAAGGCCATCAGAAATCCAAATGCTACAGACACGCTGCCATTTACTATAAAGATCCCTCCAAGAATGCATAAGCAACTCCTCCATATGACCAGATTAAAAGCTCACGAAAGAAGAAAACGATATATCAATCTCCTTTTCCTCTCATCCGATGGTATAATCATTCAAACAACACTGAATACTGATTGAAATCGAGAAGCGATGGTCTGGGTAGCAAATTGTTGAAGCTGCTTCTTAGCATCTGGAAGAAACGCAAAAGGTAAGAATACAACTCATATCATACCAAAAATGAAAATATTCCGTCTTCTAGCTTGAATTATGAAATAGAATTTGCATGATTTTTGTGTCTCCATGAGCATGAAAATTCAAAAGCAGAACTCAGGGGACTAAGGCAATTTATGTACCAAAAGTAGCCTGTTCCTTTTTTTCCCCCCTTCGTTTCTCTCTTTTTTGGTTAGTTACCAAAAAGTAGCTCAAATGTGAGAATAATCTCTCAAGTCTATTACAAAAAGCAACATAATGTCACAAGTACAGCACCAGCAAGCGAAGTAATTTATACCATAATGAGTGTGTATGAGGTAAAGAAACAACAATAAATAACACACACTAACTAATCCTGGCACTTAATATATGAAACTGAAAAAACAGGTATACCTTCAAATGCGGGCCTATCACAGGAGAAGAGAATAGACATTCATATCCAAAAGCAAGTGAAATATTATATGATCATATCACCATTGTCAATCAGCATTATGAGCATGAATAGTTGTGACATAAGGCTGTCAAAATTTGTTTTATGATTGAAGTGTTGATACACATCCAGTTAAGGGCCACTTGGAGAACAAATGTATGTTCAAACTCTTCTACCCATCCCAATAGTTATGATTTGAACTGCCAAATTCAATGATTGTAACAGGATTGATCCATTTGAAAATCCATGAATTTAGAAGCCATGCGTCCATAAGAGAGACAATTCAAAAAACATTTCTTTCAGTATTGTACAGAACTTGCAGTTGACAGGATGATGTTGTAATATCATATTCCTTACGCCACATTTTCGAAATTTGAAGTACACAAATTCATTTGACATCCATACTCTATAAGAAGAATGACAAAGCACTTCTTAAGTGAGGCCACATTTTAATTTTTAGCTCTCCACAATCATTCACAAGATCCCCAAGGTGTAAAGTAGATGCACATATCGTGAAATAATCAGTGGAAAAATCAAGAACTTGAGGGAGGTATCAGTCAGTCCACATACCTTTGCGGCATTTAGTGAAGCCAACAATATTGGCAACGCTGAGGGTCAAACATACACCAACAACAAGGAGATAATCAGCTTGAAACCTAATCAGGGAGAATATAGCAAAAAAGACCCATGCAACAGCCTACAGAAAAAAGGAACACAAAAACAAGGCTATTAGGTAAATTTGGTGATACCAGATGGAAAAGGATTGAAACGCAACAAATATATGAATTGTTCTAGACAGATAAGAAACTGCAAAAGCTCTGTTTCAACCATTATGGTATCAATTTGCAGTTATTTTTCTTTCTTCTCATGTACACTACTATACCAAGCATTTGTTTAATTACCCTTTTCTCCATTCTGTTCATACATTCATTTGTTTCTTCTTGATTGAACTAAATACAACATGATTGTAAGGTAGCTTTAATTCAAAATTGTTCACTTACAGTAAAATATAATGTCCACCAGAACAACCATGAATCCTTCTTGTTCATCCTCGCCATTGACTGAAAAAGAGTGAAAGATTAAACAGAATATATTCGCGATCAAGTAGAACAGACAACATACGAGTTCATGAGGCAAGAATATGCTACCTCTTGGTCAAGGCATTCAAATCGCCACACACTTTCACCATCTTCATCAATTTCATTCCACCACCTAAGGCCCACCAAGATGCGTCCACTTACATTCTTGACAACCCAAAAATCAAGAGCAGCTAGAAGTACAGTAACCACAAATATGATGACAAAACTATTGACAAAGAGAGCAGAAAGAATATAAAAGGCCAATGCAGCACCCTAACAAAAGAAATCAATAGCATGATGTTAAAAAAAATATAAACACAAATTAAAGACAAAATTAGCAAACCAAATGTCATAGAACTAAAATGTAACTGGCCTTGAAAAGCACGTGGAAGAAGCATATCTTTGGATGAGCATAATTCTCCTCTGAGGACTGCAAAGGAAAGAAATTAGTCTGAGATGGAATCTCTGCCATGTTACTCAGCTGCTTTTTTTTTCCTTTTTGTGTTTGTGTTTGGTAAGGTGGGGAGAATTTAGAAGTTAGAAAGATATATCTTCATTCTTTTGTAATTCCATATCTGTCTTACATCAAAATATTCAACACAACCACGACTAGAAGAAATGGGGTGTATATTAAACTTTTTGTTTTCTGTAGAATGCAAGCAATAGCATATCTAGGCTCAACTAACTGTCACACATTCTCTCATTCAATGAAGTAATGCATGTATTAGATTGAAAAAAACAATTATATTGACTTTGATAGAGTAAAATATAACCTCAACTGGCTGCCAAACATTCCCTCGTTCAATGAAGTAATGCGTGTATTAGATTGTAAAAATTTTATATTAACTTTCATAGAGTAATTAGTTTTTTCAAATCAATGACATCAAAAACCGAGGTAAAGGTCAGAGCCTCCTTAGCTTACCCGGTCATGTACTGACCTATTGTTTAACCAAATTCCCACAAAAAGATAATTAAAAATACACAGAGAATCTGAAGGAGATATTTTCTATAGGAACTGTTTCTATATTACACAGGTCTTACTTGACAAAAACAGAAGCAAATATATATTGAAAAATGCATTTCTAGTGTGGAGATAACCTTGTTCAGATACTAAACCAAATATTAAAAATATCGAGGATGTGGAATCAAGGAGAAAGAGATTTGATCCGTGGTATTAAACTTAGAGAGAGGGGGAAAAAAAGCCGAGGAAGGCTATTTTTGTTTACAAGGATCTTCTTCATACACTGATAAAGTATTGGAGCATGATAATAAATTTCAAAATCCCACAACAGGCATCCATTTTATTCAAGAGCCAGTCACAAGAGAGCAGGAGCATCCGGAGGGTGATCTGGCACAGATGAGTAAAGAAAACCCCAAAAAATATTTGCAATTATTACTGTTAATATCCAGCTGCAGGAATGAGCACACGATGAGAGAATCGGGGAACTTAGGGCTCAACTTGGGATGAGAAGAAATGAATAGTTTCTAGAATCCACGGAGGGCTATCCGAACCTGTAGCTTGTAGAAATTAAGCTATGAAGAGGTTTACAGAGTAGGGTGCTAAAATCTTTAGAAGCTAAGATGGACCAGTCCAAGAGAGTCAATAAAAATTGTGTAACATGGAGTGTGAATATTAAAGAAAGGGAATCATTTAAACTAAAATAATTTCAAAAGCTAGTCGTATAAGGCGACTACCCACAGTAAATGTGCATCACACATCAAATAAAACATTTGAAACTATTCTTTAGCCCAACATGTTATTCCATGATCTTTTTACAGGCTGCAACCAAGCATTCGATATTATTAGTCAAAAGTGGACAACAAAGTGATAAAATAAACAATATAGCACAGGATTACAACTTTGTTAATCATCAATTTGCAAGAAAATTGTCACATTTACTAACTCTATACTCCTTATTCTTGCAATAATCACATTGGATTCATATATTGAGAGCATTGACAAACAACTTCTATTACTGTGTCCATGCAGCACCCCTCCCCATACCTTTCTCAATCTCCCGCTATCAACAAAGAAAGAGAGGGGTACTAAACAAATAAAATACTTGGCTCCTCAATCAAACAACAATCGAGAATTATAACCGAAGCTGAATCAATTAGAAATGATAAGCATGGATGCTTGATTTCACTCATGAAATGCAGAAGAGAATTCAATACTCTTATGTAAAACAAATCTTCACTAACACAATGGCTTTTACAATCTTTAGGCTTCTATAGACACTTTTATGTGATTACAATCAATCGATGAATGAGTTAATGGTATGACATAAAGGAATAACTTCTTAATTCAACAGCCAGATAAAAGCACTTCAAGATGAATCTCCTAACATCTTAACAAAGAAAGTGAAGAGCATAAACAAAGTGATACGGAGTTTGGCTCAACCAACACCACACAAAAATCAACAAGATCCTGATCCCACAAAAAAAATCAACAAGATTCAAAATAAAGCATGGAAATAATAATTCTGAATATTCATGTCTTTTTTAAACGACTCAGTCATGATGCAAGTTCAAAAATAAAAATACCATATTCACCTATTTTGCGTGCTGTCAAAGAGATGTCACCCTTATACTAATAAAGAAAAGCCAGAATTAGATTGAATTAAAGCTCAATATGTAATCCTCAAAACAGATAAAGTTGAAAAACGAAGCACAAACTCATAGCTTGCTGTTTCGCATAGCATTACTACACATTACCTTCATCAAATAGTTTCACATATTCTGATCACCTATCAATTCAGTGGACTACTTTGTCACACAAAATTCATTGTGGACAGATTCTAGCATTATCCCGTATATCATACTTCCTCAGATCATTCATCGTTAAAATTATTTCACTAAAATAATGATTCCATCTCCTCAACAATACTGCACTAGTTACAAGCCAATCCGCCATTTCACCAATTTGAAATTACCAGCACTATATTTCTGGGGCATCAAACTTTAACATGCCCATATCCACCAGCTGAAACCCTCCAAAACTAACCCAATAAACCCTAGGATTTCTAATTTTTTGCACAGCCCAGAGTAAAACTAACCAGACCCCATAAATTCAATACGAAAAACGAATTCAGCTAGCCGATCCGTGCTAGAAAAAGAAAACAACATAAGAAGACAATCACAATATCCATATTTACATACACAATTCACCAAAACATATACGAACAATGTAACTAAAATTCTTCTCAATACTGGTGGACAAGAAAACTTACAGAATTTGGATCCATTTTCAGCGGATTCTGATTTGCTAGCGTTCCTTCAATTCGTTTGTTTTCGATTATTTTTTTTTCAGGTTTTATGGACGTAAATTGGGTTTGAAATCTGGTTGTACGAATTAAGGCACATCGCAGCTCCCACGCAATTTTATGGTCTAATGATGCAGATCGAGCCTCTTGGCAATTGTAGAGTAACCCCTTTAGTAATGGAATATTCTGAAATCACCCCCAGATACTTTTTTTTTTTTTTTGGATAGGTAAAATCACTCCAAATTATAATGTATTTGATATCACTTTTTGTATTAAATATTAATATAGCCTTTTGGAAAATAAAAGAAAAAAGAAGGAAAGAAAAAGATTTAGTTTCCAAGGCCACGTTTGATTTGTACTAATAGACAAAATTAGGACTATTAGTGTAACAAAATAGCATGTTTGATTCTTTATAGTATATCAAATGAGTTGCAATCTAATAGTTTCAAACCTACCACAATAGCATATTACAAAATATTATATCTCATCGCCAGAGCTTATAGGCGAGAGTAAGGTAATCTATTGCAAGTGTGTACATGTTGACTCAAAGGTAATTACTAATTTGTTCCTTTGATCACTAGTGTGAAAGACAATTTTATCATTAAATATTTACTATGCCGCGTCTGTCCTATTTCAAAAATATTCAAATATAACCATTTCTCAAACACACTTTTGGCAAATGGATCCCATAGGATGAAATCAAAGAGAAGATTAGCGTCTACATCACTACATACTCCAATTAGTATTCTATGTAATATAATTGTCTTACATTTACTACATTATATTCACAAAATGCGTCATATTAATTCGTAGAGCTTGAAATATTGAGAAAGCAAAATATGTGACCTCGAGAAAACAAAAATTAAAGCTTCTCCCTAATTATATCAATGGTTCTCTCATACACGTTGCGTGTACTGATGGATGTGATATAAATTATTGTAATAACATTGTGTTTCAAAAAATTCGAATTAGAAATTATGTAATCTAACTTTCAGAAAACAACACTCAATTCTTGATTCGTATTTTTGACAAGCAACAAAGAGACAACTAATTGTTAAGAGCATGACAAAAGCTCTATATTTTTAGTTCAAAGCTAGGGCCTGGAGTTGTTCTAATGTATTTTATTATTTTTATCATACATTGGGCTTATGGATCCAACACATCAATCTACAGTAGTGGTTTAATCTTTATCCTTATCTTATGCAAAATACACTTGATAATTATTCCTTCTTTCAAATCTTTGCAAGGTCAATGTACGAGTATCACACTAGGTGCAACAATAGGAGTTTAGTATATGCTAGGTTCTTATCTTATGCAAAATACACTTGATAATTAATGCTTCTTTCAGACCTTTGCAAGTCCAATGTACGAGTATCACACTAGGTGCAGCAATCGAGGTTTAGTATATGTTAGGTGCTTCTCCACTAGGGAAGCACCCCACTTTTTATGACAAGTGTCCTACTATCTCTTATTATATATTTTTTTACTTTTTTTTTCCATTTTTCTCTTTTGTCTCCTACTTTTTCATATCTTTTTTTACTTTCTTTATACTTTTTTCTTAGTTTATCTTAATATTTTTGACTTTTCACTTGTCATTAGTTTAATAAATATATTAGAAATAGTTATAATTTGTATTTATACAAAATTAATAAATATCTATAAAACATTTATATTTTATAATTACTGTTTGTGTTACAAACATTAATAAATATCTATATATTTTTCCTTTTTTCTTTGAATTTTAACCTCAACAATGGCACTCGGCACTTCTTTTTTTTTTTTTCTATTTTTGGTTTTTGTTATAGATATTTTATAATAAAATATACTTATTTTATAGATATTTATTTATTTTTGTATAAATAAATTTTTTTAACTATTTCTAATAAATTTATTGAATTAATAATAAGTGAAAAGTCAAAAAAATAAAAATAAATTAAATTAAGAAAATATGTATAAATAAAGTAAAAAAGAAATATGAAAAAGTGGGAGATAAAAGAGAAGAGAAGGGGAAAAAATAAGGAAGAAAAAAAACATATAATAGGAAATAACATGACACTTGTCATAAAAATGGGGTACTTCCCTAGTGCAGAGACACCCAGGATATACTAAACCAACAATAGGAATATTAGGCTCACTACCCCAAAAAAAATTCTCTTTTGAAGATCTTTGGAGTCGCGATATCACTTTATTCTAATAAAAGAATACAATCACTCCTTAAAGTTATCACTATTTAGTACTAAACATGACCTAACCCGCATTCCTTCTCTTAGGTCCTTAGCAACCTGGTTTGGGACCCGACATCTTGATTATAGAAATGGCATAAATCCAACAGCTATGAAGGTTCTGAGGATTCTATCGTGTGGGACACACATTTAACCCTTATAAATACCCCAACTTGAATGAATACAAGGTAAGCCATTAATGATACAATATTTCTCTCTCTAAAAAAACCTTATTCTCTCGCGAACCTCTCTTTTAGTTTTTTGTTTCCTTTCTCCTATTCTATCTCTCATTTAAATATCGGACTATCTGCGCTGAGGAACCTCCCAACAGGTCCTAACGAGCTTCTATTGCTAGGTCAACAGTGTTGGATTTTTCTCCTATTTGGTGGTCTCACATATTTAATTCATTGTACATGGTCCGTTATCTCATTAGACAAGCCCAATTATGTGATCTATTATGAAATAAATTCAGTGGGCTTATAGAAATATTATATATTGAGTATGGGCCTTTTATGTGTAGAAGCCCGGTCACACTCTAATTATGTTTGATGGGCCCATAATTAGAGTGTGATAGTTAGATACATTAGGGCATGGTCCCTAAGCCAGATATAACGACGTTTTTCTCTTCTGCCCCATTCAAGAGAGAGAATACAGAAAAATATACGCCGTTTTTCTTGATTTAGAAGACTACCAACCCTAGCTCCATTTTCTTCCGCACCTGCAATGGACCAAGGTTAGTGATCTTGATTAAAAATATTATTTGTTTATTTACTATGGATCCTATGCTTAAACGATTCGAAGAAATCGTATTTTTCCACATGATGGATTATTATGTTTCAATCTATGTTAGATAAAATTTTCAACAAGTGGTATCAGAGCAGGAATAGTAAATAATCAAATATGTTTTATTTTGATTTATTCGATTGTGATTTGATGTTTTGAGCATGCTTTAGTTAAATCTACAATATATATATTTATGGTGGATATATATTGGAGATGTATGTTCATATTCGTAAATCCTCTTTGATTTCATGTTATTATGTGGTTTAATTTATGTATTCATCTAGGACAAAAGAAATCAATCTATAAAGTTTTTTTTCTGGATGATTTCTTGATGATTCATAAAATTGGGTTGCTGTTCAAATAAAAAAAAACGACAGCTGCACGCGCTGGGACTCGAACTCGAGACCATAAGGTTAAGCGCTGCCACTGTCGACTAGTAGGCTCTGTGTTCAGATCCCGCTAACTTGTTGTGTGCTTGTATTATTATACAATGATTGCACCCGGGATTGAACTCATGTGAGAACAAAATAAAAAGGGTGAAATCTGTTGTTGACAGATATCGAACTCACGTTCTCTGGGAAAGCGTACGCACCCCAAACCGCTAGGCTATAACTATGTTTGGTGTTGTACTTCTGTGCTTTATATATTATAAATCTGTATCAAGAACACACACACAAAAAAAAAAATCTGTTCTTATGTGACCAGCGGGGTTCGAATGCGAGACCATGAGGAAAGGCCATGTGGTCGAAACCGTTGGGCTATTGGCCTCTTTGATACGTTGGTTGCGCGTTTTTTTTGTATTTAATTTCGATCTCTGGATCTGTAAATAATAATAAAGAAAATGGCAGCCTTGCGGATTGAATTTGGGTTTATTATGTGGCAATATGGTATTTTCTACCTTGGCTGTTCCCAAGATCTACAATTGTATGTTGTTTTTATTTTGTATTAAATTTATCATATGTATGTTTTATTTTGGGATCAAACCAAAATTGAACCCTTGAATTAGAACTGGTATATCAGCTGGAAACTCGGACGGCCAGACGAAAAGAGTCATTTTTTGATGACTCGTGTCCTAGTATAACAACGCCACGTACAGTTCAAATTCAAAAGGTTGTTGTATATATGTCGAGATTTAAACAAATTAATTATCCATGTATGCCTATTTTCTAGAATAGTGTGAGTTG